>JAUZNC010039480.1:0-18059 GCA_034780395.1 Vannuccia rotundouncinata | reverse complement strand
GTTCATTATACATTTTCTGCCGATTTTAGTATATATATATATTTATAACGTTATTTTATACAATAAAATTCAAAATCCGCAGAGAAATTGGCAGATTCTCAAGGCAACCAATTGCCAAATACTTTCAAAGTTGCTGCAATAAATTAAATTTGTATATATAAAATTTGTAAAAATTTGAAAAATTGACTTTACACACCTATGAGTTATATATAATTTATTAGGAAATTTTTTTATTGTAACTGCTATTAATACATATGCAGGAGCCTAAAGTAGGCATGGGATTGTTCCAGCTTTTTTTCAGGTTGTAAGGGCATTTTTCTAATTTGTCTAAAAATAATATAACAATTCAAAAGGGTAGGTGGGGTTTTTTTGTACTTAGTATGGATTTATAACCACAGCCATGACACCCCTGCTGACTTCTTGTTGCAAAACATACTTCAGGCTTTTTTCTGGAAGTCCAATATAAATATATTTTTTGACTTTTATAATCATTTATCCTACAAAAACATCATACATTTTGTGGGTTAATATAATAAGATAAATATAATCTTGTTATAATATGTCAGTTGGAAGTTAATCATTTTGAAATGTTTCCATATTTTGTATTTCAGATCTTAATTTATCAGAACATTTAGATTTTGGTATTTTGGATGATGTTTTCAAGGATAATAATCTTGCATTTGGTAAGTTGTGTATGTTAATTATAACTATTATTGGTGTACACACTTATCTCTGCTAATACAGAGATAAGTATGTTTTTATTTTTGTTGTATTCTGTATTTTTGAATAGTGATAACAGAGCTCAAAATGTTCCATTAAATAAAATAATCTGTTAATTAGAATGATTTTTGGTTTGGGTTACCATTATTAATTTAATTGTGGATATAATTTTAGCTATAATTTTGAGCCCTGGCTAAGGTTACAATTTTTTTTAAATACATAATAAAAATTGTTCAATTAAAAAATTTATAACTCAACACCAAAAAATATATTGTAAAATACATCATAAACAATAATAATTAACTAATATATTAATTTTGAGCCTATGCAATATTTCTGGACTGCACCAAGCAGGCTTCAAACATTTCTGATTGTTACCTGACTTGCAGTAATGATAACTAAGAAAGTTTTAGAGGACATAGGACCCTGGAGATTTGGTTTTCCAATGAATTGATTTTTTTCTGTAGCTTTTTAGAGTGGTGTATTAATCTGCTGTTGGTAGTGAGTTTAAACCCAGCTTGCACTGAATATAAAATAATTACCCAGCTTTGGAACCATATGCTGGATCTAAGCTTGAATCTTTTGTAATCAAACAATTTTAATAGTTATACAATTCTAGGGGTAGTTTCTCAAAACTGGCGCTAACATACATGTGGACTAAAATTAGCAACATGTTGGTAAATGGCTACTTTTACCAATAGAGTGTTTCTTGAAACTATATCAGGTTGCAAATATGTCATCTGGTGTTCTAAATGTAGTATAAAGTTGGGAACTATTTATGAGTGGGTCGAAGCAGTTGTAAGTGATTATTATTTTTTAATTTTGTGTTAATCCTCCGGTCTACTTAACAATAAGTGTAACAGAGTGGGTTTAAAATGTTATCTTTTCTTTTTGAACTATAACATAATAAATATAGTTTTAAAAAGCTATTAAATATAATTATAAAATATAGCCTAAGTAATTTCTAAAATAGATTGAGATAAACTTTTTGTTGTTGTTGTAAGATTTATTTGTTAGATAGATTTGTTCAGTTGTTTTGTGATTCTTTTTATTATGGTTTTCATTTTTATCAATAATCTCAATGAATAAAATAGTATTATTTATTGAGAATCCTTCTCATTAATATATAAATATATATACATCCAAAAGTTGTTTAAATCTATTTTAAAATAGCCTAATACTCTAAGATAAACTTAAAAATCAAGGTTATCTATATAGACATGCTACAAAATCATATTATTAATTAAAAACAATCAAAGCGTATACTATATAGGTATATAATAATATGTTCTATTTTAATAATTTTTAAGCACATTTATATAAGCCAAAATATAAACAATCAAAGTAACAAAGTTGCTCATTATATATGAATATTTGTGGGCATGGAAGCTTCCATAATTTAGACTATACAGTTTGTAGACAAGGTAAATTTTTTGGAGTAAATCAATGAGTTATTTGTCGACCAATAGGAAAAGCTACAGTTTACAAGTGCTTTACCAGAGTATCGAGAAACACTTTCATCATGATGGTGTGGTAAGTTTGCAACTTGTGTGCTGGGATTTGCGTGAGCCTTGACCCCCAGGGTATTGGATATAATGTGATTTGGTATAATATGCTTAATTAATATAATTTAAATAATTACCAATTTTCACATTATTCAATAGATTTTACTAATTGCCATTGTTTTATATGATATGTTTTCTTCTAAAGACATTGTAAAGTTTTTTGTAAACATCAAAATTTTTAGATCAATCTAAATATGGATTGTTAGAAGTAAAGCAGGATAGTTGCACATCTTTAGATGATATTGGTAAGATTTTGTGTACAGTTTTGTCATTTTTACAAGTTATAAGTTTTCACTCAGCATCTTTCTATTTTTAGGACCTCTTTCTGATCCAGCTGATGGTTGGTTATCCAGTTCATCAATTAAAAGTAAGCTTTATGTATTTCATTACATTTTTCAAATATAATTAATTTCAAAGTTACACATTTTTATGTTCATATTATATTCCTGGTTACTATGTTAATCATAACTGTAATTTTAATCATATTTTTAATCAAAAAGTGTTGTGTAACATATTGAAAATATGTTAGATTTCTGTCTTGAACATTCATTTTATGCAGAATCGTTTTTTTAATTAAATAGGTAAATACAATAAAAACATTGGTTCAAGACTACAAAATTAATGCTTTTTTATTTTTTAAGGTTACTAATGTAGAATCATTAAGTGAGGGATTAGAATTTATTTTTGATTTCAATCTGACATTAGTGTAGTTATTTTGTTGTATTAATTTTAAATGTCTTATTGTTACCTCAATAAAATTTAAATTATTTGTGTTGGATGTCCTATTACATATTTCTCCATATTTACTATTCTTTCGATTTTTTTATATTAATGTTTGTCCTTTAATTAGAGGTACTTTATTTCTTCTACAATATTTGTTCTACCTTTATTCAATAAATGTATAAGTGATTATAACTATTATATTATGACATATTCAGTGTGTATTTTCGTTAAATTTTACAAAAGTGTCATTAAAAATATGGAGTATTTACTAGGGGAGTATTATAATGTGAAACAATGTATTAAAATGTGTCGCTTGAAAAAATGATGATTCAAAGAGTATATTGAATTTAGAATGACCACAAATAACTTTTTTGTAATATGTTCATAATGTCATTGGCATAGGCGTCTGTTGGCCTTCATTTAACAATTCTAAATCAAGAACTGTTTTTAATTTGCATGAAGTTATCTAATTAATTGGTGTATTTTATATAAAGTGAAACATTTAATTTTTTATTTTAGTAGAAAGTACTGGATCCTCTATAGCTTCACCTACTGCTTTTGACAATCCAAGTAAGTATATTTAGTTTGATGAGTTTGATTTTTCTGATATATTTCATGACCAAACTATCGCATTTTAATTTTAGCCACAGACTTCAATTCTAGGAATACAGTGCTCGGGAGTGTTTATCCTGACAATTGGAGCCTTCCATCTCCTGTAAAAAATGGTAAATCGAACCATCCTTTTGGTAGCAATACTGCTCCTTCATATCCGGTTTACAACCGTGTCAATAATTCACCTGCATCTAAAGCTCGACCAAGAGTTCCACGGAAATCAGCTGTTGGATTTCGACCAAAGAAACCTCTTCCAAGTGGGTAGTTATGTTTGTTATATTTTAGTTTTGTATTAAGGATTTTAGTATACATATTTCGGAAGAAAGGCACTTGTTGTTATTTTAAAAAACTCAGATTTTTGAGAAAATTTTATTCTTGAAAATTCATTGATCGAATTTTTCATTTTGAAAAGTCTGGAATGATATTTTTGTAGAAAATGTGGGAAAACTACCATTTCAATAAGTTTTTGGTTGTTGTGTTGTTTTACGTAAACTTTTGTAATCTATTGATTTATATTCAGGGTTGGGCAAAAATGTCAGCAGCGAGTCTATTATTCCGTCAATATGATTAATGCAGAATCAGAATGAATGATGTATGGTTTATGCAAGTGTACCTCCACATTTTGTCAGGATAGTTAGACAGTATTTGAATAAGAAATTTCCTTATCGCTGGATTGGAAGACTTGGACCTGTTACATGGCTGCTAGATCACCCGATCTTACACTGCTTGATTACTTTCTTTAAGGCCATTTAAAGTCGACTGTTTACAATACTCGGCCATGAACAATAGAAGCAGTTAACACATCAAATAATTGATTAATGCAATCTGATTACAGCTTTGGTTGTACAAAATGTCAATATTTTAACAATTGGGCAATCTGTCTCCGTCATTGTATTATTGCTGATGGCAAGCACTTTGAGCCATTGATATTATCAAATTTTCTGTACAAAAGCCTGATTATTACTTTAATAACAATAATCTTACTGTTTGTAAATAAAAAATGTTAGTCAATAAGAAGAAATTTGGGATAATCAATTTCAAATTTGTATATAATAAAAATGTGAATAAATATTGTTAACAAAATTGTATGAGTATATTCTGTTCTTCAGTTATGTGTACTTATGTTGTACATTGAACTTAGTAAATATATTTTACTACACTAGATTTAAATATTTTTTTGTAAATTCAGGTATAATGCGATTTTAACCGTATCCTAGTATGCTTAGTATGATGCGGAGCGCAGCTTCGTTTTACAGTTCTAATGAACTGTATTTAATTGTTAATGCTATAGCTTATGTTTGATGATATACTGTAATGCTTTTATGGACATTGGTTTAATACAAAGTTCAGCGATTAACTGGTTCCATATATATATTTTAACTTGGCATGTGCTGCTACGATCACTTGATTGTTGGTATAATTATTGTATTGATTCTGTTATGTTTACAGATTATAGTGTCTTCTGGCTACTAACTGTTTATGTACTATTAATTCTTCTGGATCTATCTCGTTATAATACTATTGTAATGTATAGAAATGATTGATAAGATTGTACAAATCTATGTTATATGCCTAATATGGGTAATATATTTAATAGTGATCTCCAACTTACTAGATATTGTGATCGTAAATAAATCCTAGCAAAGGGGGACACATATGTGTGTATTGTTTAAATATATCCAAGAATAACCCATGATATTATGTGTAAACCACATTTGAGGCGGGAATTATAAATACTCTGTTTTACAGTTAAATTGAATTAGATTGTATCTGTGAGAATTTTTTTGGAATTTATATTAATATCAAATGCGTTTTGTTACCTTATCTGATCAAGTGGCAGATGAAATTAATACAAGTTCTGTTTCTATAAGTGACTTTTTATATCTTAATTCTTTTTAGCAGCTCCAGTTGTCACAACTGTACGTTGCTGCACGTCACCTCCCAGCCATCGTCACCATGGACAAACAGAACGCGAGCGAAGAGCCCAGGAGAACAAACGGATGCGTAACATCGAAGGTTCCATCAGACAGATTGCCGCTTTCCGACAACAATCTCGGGTCTTCTTCCCGCGTGAACGATCTACTAAGGAACGTACTCTCAAGGCCTGCAAAGCTCTTCTGAACTTCTTCCACAACTCCTCAATAGAATTAGAAAATAACAGCCTTCGTTCTGACATTGATGGCATGAAACAAAAACTGTCTTTAATTAAAGCAAAATCATCTGCTCCTCTAACGAGTAGAAACTCCACCTCTCCATCAACTTATTATAATTAACTTTTACTGTTATCATTTAAGGGAACTGTAGTCGGTGCCAAAGTGCTTTTCTTTTACAGAATTATTGTAGTTCCATCCTTTGTTTTTTTCTAAAGTGCAGAACATAGATTTTTTGTGTGGCAGCTTTATCCATTGCCGATATTGATCATGTCATCATTTTATTTTAAATTCCTCCCTTATTTTTCTTGAACATTTTCTTCTTTATTATGTAATGTATTCTTCGCAATGCAAGCTATCTGCGGATGTTGTGGTTGACTGACGTCTTATTATAAAAACCGCGTAGTACATTTTAACTTGTTTAAATATGTGCTTACGAAAAAATATATGGTACCCCCATAATAACGCTATATATCGACATTTCTCTTACCTAATTGGAATGTCATAAAAACATGGAATAAAAAAATTGTTTAATTATATTTAGTCTCACTTCTATATTTATTTCATCGTATTTTCCTTCATTTGGGCTATCGATTTTATAAAATTGCATATTTTATATGAACCAGACAGTAGAGGTCGTGTTCACTGTCTCGTCTCGACAACATTCATTCCTCGCGTGTTCTCCTAGAGCGCTCTGTTTCTATGCCATACAAAGATTTGATTGGCTTTCGGTAGACAGAGTAACCTTTCACAATAATGTTGTGTGACGTCAATAGCTGCAATCGTCGGTTTGTCTTTGTCGAAAGTGCACTTTTGATGCAGGAGAGAACCGACCGATTTATTCTTGTTACTAATAGTTGGAGAGAGATCTTAGGATTCCTATAGCCAATGGGTATTAATTTTAATTAAATGTCTAGATAACATGTCTGACTCATTATGCTAGTTAATAATTGGTGACTCGTTGTTCATTGTGACGCAGCTTTTAATGTAAATATTTGTCAATTTAAGCAAAGTTTGGAACAAATAGTTTTTGCCAACCAATAAAATAGGTGCCGGTTGATCTTTAAACTTTACAATCTTAGATTATCTACTCAATGTATACGACGGTAGCATGAATATCACTATGTAGCTACCGCGTCGATAAAGAAAATTAGCAAAACTGATAACATGATTTTAGAAAATACATTCAGCATATACAGTATTTGGCTTAATACTTCACAAATCACTTTTTATATATAAACGTATAAGTTAAATTTGGTAAAAACTACACCTATGTTTAGCCTGTGGTTATTTCTAGGTGTCATTAATTTCATATAGTTGTCAATAGATATTAATAGAGCGTGAAATAGTGACCTCTTGGGCTTGGCTATGAATAGGTAGTTTGACAGGTTGAACTTTATAAACTTAATTACCTGTATATGTATTCAGTTCATTTGAGGTGAACATGAACTGTTGGTGCTTGTTTCTGTAGAATTAAAGATAAACAACTGCAATTTTTTTAACTTTTGCTCAAAGACTTACAATAAGAATTTTTCTTTGAGCACCTATAGCTACCATAGACTGAAGGCGAATTTGCATAACTTGTCAGTTTGGCTAATTCTCAATGTGTTATATTTGACTATAACTATACAGTATTTTGTACTTTCAGAGGCGTATTTTTACTAAATTAAAATGTTTATTTACTTGAAAAGTCCCAGGGCAATATAATTAACAGGTTGCGAATCTAGAACTAAAAGTATAGACTTTTTTGACGAAAAAAACTCCGGAAGACTATTTAGACTATAAAATACATCAAGCACACTTAGGCTACGTGAGTGTATCCTTTAAAATATGCGATCTAAAAAATTGGTCTTTTTTGACAGTGCAGTTTATGTTTTCTAAAATCTACTAAGAGATACAGTTTATTACTTAGCTTGAGACCTACCAGAATATCCCTAAAAATCCGGAAAATTTCGAGCCCTGCAATTTCCTTAAGCTGGATTCACATGGTTCGACTTTTTGCTTCGATTTCGAATCGAAAGGACCATCCAGATGATGTTTATTTGCTTCGATTTTTTTTAAAAACATTTTAGCGATTAATAATGAAAAGAAGAAAGGTTTTAGCACTATATGTGCTCTTTGTTTGTATATTAAAAATAAAAAGAAAAGTCAATGGTCATCCAATACATGATACCAACAAAAGAGTTTTTGGTATACCTACATCAGGTCTATGGTATGATCTGAAATCTGAAGATATATTATTTCAAAATTTTCCAGAATGAATAAGCTACATTTTAAGCTACATGTCCTTCCTCGACATTTCCGTATTTTCTTTAAATTTCCCACTACGTTTAATGATTTTAAACAATCAAGAAAGATATACATTTCGATTATTATATTACATTTAAAGTAATAAATAATTTTTAATTATTAAAATATATTGAAAATTTTAATAAAAATCGAATGAAAAATAAAACATGTTGAATACATTCGATTCGACTAAAATCGGACATTTTGCTTCGACTAAAGTCGAATCGAAGCAAATTATACTCGTGTGGTTGGACTTTTGACAACTTTTTCATTCGATTCGAACCGTGTGGATCCAGCTTTAGACAACATTTAGTATTTATCTCGGTTGTAGTGTTATAATAAAGTACAATGAAATTCATCAACTGGGAGCTTGCGGGCTGAGTAACGCCTACAGATTGTATATATTTTGAATTAGACTGTTATAGGCGGGGGTGTTTTCCATCAAATTGGAACACAAATGCAGATAACATTTTTGAAATATTGATTTTATTTTTATAATACGGTGGCCAAAAGGTTAACTTCAGTCATAAAATTATTCATACGATATAGCCGAAATATGATGACGGAAGATTATAGGGGACCCTCTGGATATCTTGTTATACTTCTGTATACAATACCTATACAGTCAACAGCTCCACAAAACCGGACGATTGCACCAACTATAGACGATACATAAAGAACCATAAATTTCCTTTGTAACTTTTCTATGTTAAATAGTGACTATAAACCGGATATGTATAAACTGTATACCGGTCAAATTTCGAAGACCCTTTTGCTTTATTATAAAGTGTACATTAACACATCATAATATAACATTATCATACAATAATCACTAGGTATTGACATATTATTGATACTTATCATGATATTCTAATGAGTTGAGCGGTTTTCTTGATTTGTTAACTTAAGTTATGCGGGTACATTCATATTGAGACAAAATATTGCATGCGCATCTGTCATTGCAGAAATCAATTTTGGCGATATTTGTAAAGATGGAATATGATGAGTAGATGTCAATTTTTATATTTCACTTGTATTCAAATATTATATCGATTGCCTAAATATCTTAATTATTAATATTTTTAAATACGCCGGTTTTGTAACTGCATATACGCAGATATTCAGTGTGCGCAAAACATTCTATTTATAAAAATGAGAAAAATTGTCACATATAGAGATATATTATATTTTCACAAATTATATTTTAAAAAAGAAGTTAAAATAAAGAGATATATCTGCGATAGTCTGTCTAGCTGTTAATCACACAAAGTTGAAATATGAACAACTTATTGGACTTGCTCGCTTTTAATTTGACCGACATTCTACCCCAAAATGAATTAGAATCAATCGTTTAAACAATTATTAAAACTATCTTTTCAATATAATACAGCTTTAATAACTAGAAAATCAATAAAATGTGCTTTTTAATATTAAAAATCAAAGTTATTCTTGTTCAAAGGAATACTTTAAAAATGATTACTTCAGTATTACAGAACTTAAATGACAAAAATACTGTCCATTTTGAATACTTCGATAACACTTACTCGATATAGGTATATTAGAATGTGTAATGTTTACAATATTGGAAATATATAGTGCATTGCTTTTGATAGCAAAAGAAATAAAAGACCATTTAACAAAATATTAATTACATAGTTTATGTAGGGCACTGCGGATAAACGTTACAAATAAATCACTTTCCTGTGATACCTTAGTGGGTATGACTGAATTGAAAAGAAAAAACACCAAAATAATTAATGATAATATATGTACACACTTCAATAAAACAATTACACAAAATAATTAAAAGGTAACTTATAGTAAAAACAAACAAGAGAGAATGCACGCTTAGATATGATCTACAAGAAAAGTTGACTAATTATTGCCCAAAGTGTGACCTCGACCCCAGCCTCGGCCCCCTATCGGGTTTCCGTTGTCTTCCCGACGTTGACTTGGCGGAGGAGCTCCGAACCCGGACACTCCACCACGACGTGTTGGCAGAAGTCGGTACCTGTCCGTGTATAAAAATGTAAAATATTAATTACAACGCGATTGCCTGTTTAGAAAAAGTTGAAAATTTGTAATTTTATAGATTCTTTATTGCCTCTTTTATCGATAGACTTCATATTGATTATTGACTCCATACTTTAGAAAAAGTGCTGTTGTGTGACTTTTGAAAGTTAATGTTGCGGTTAGATTATGGATTTCCTATTTACATACATACACAAACCCAGAGTCGCTGACCCTGTCTTTACTTACAACTGAATGTCAACTTAAAGTTAAGGCTATATACATTTTATGCAATACAAACGAACTATGTGGAACAAAAAGAGGGTATTTACTACACCTAAGCTATCTATTTACATTGTGAGTTCTTTAAAAAATGTTTGTAATCCAGGTTATTCCTTTATAACTTAATACTCGTGGTCATATTCATTGTATCAGAATAAATTATTTCGAATAAGCACTATGTATATTGTAGATATTCTGCCAATACTAAGATATCTTGGACAATCTGCGTATTGTAGATATAATTATAAAAAGAAGTACATGTTTTATTCACTAAAATATATTACAAACTTGTTGTGGGGTCGTCTGTACAAATTACTGTCAACCCAAACTTAAACATACACAAAGTACTTAAGTTGAGGTCACTGCCTACAATTACAACTTTTGCTAGAATAAGATTGAGGTACAATTACATGTAATGCAATACTATCTACTAATATATCAAGTATTACCGTTATCTTTAGTAACTTTAAAAATGATAACTATCAAAAGACATTGTGCAACCTTATTATAACATAGCTGTACTCAAGACAAACATTTCAACTGAACTAGTTTGAAAAACCTCAAATGTATTCGATTTGATTGCAAGAAAAATTACAAATAATTATATATATATATACCATTTTTTCTCAATATTCAAATGAGTCACAAACAAGCAAGTAGGAAAGATAGAACAAAGAAAGACGATTATACATTTTTCTTTTATAAAAACAGTTCACTAATTTATAATTGTAAAACATAAAGTTTTGTGATTAACCTCTTTAATTGTGAAATTTACTTCTAGACGCAAAGCACATATGTTTGCATTTATTATAGAATTGCCCGTATGACATGTAAATGTCATATGCAATAGAGAAAATTAGTCACCAAACATAGAAATCGCCTATTTTGATCACAACTAAAATATGTTCTAAAGTTATAATACGATATCGCGTTTCCGGAAGAAAGAGAAATTCTACAGGGAAAAACGGTGCTGAACGAAACAGCTGTTCGTATATTTAAAATGGAGAGATAACTATATATTTCATGTTGCGGCTGATAGTTCTAAAGGACATACGACTTGTAAAATAGACTGATGATGACACGCATAAAGCCAAATATAGATGATAGAATTTTTTAAATTAACCCAATATTTTTCTAATAGCTTCGTTTTAAAAACATTCATTACATTACCTATTAAGTATGGCAGACGAAAGGGTCCAAAACGAAATTCCCCTTAATAATAATATCGACATATATATTGTAAATGTGTGAATTTCACTATTATTAAGGGGAATTTAATTTTGGACCCTTTCGTCTGCCATAATTAAGACGAAGAAACACACGCGAATGTGGAATTAATAGATTGGTTTTCAAAAATCACATTCTTCGACCAGACTATAATAGAGATAACACTATAACTTATTAACTTGTACCTATGGTACCTTATGATGTCGAAAATAAATTATTATAAGAATTTAGCAATACAGTATCTAGGAAAGATGTAGCTACTGTACCAATTTTCGTATAAACTCTTCTATGATGCACAATAATTGCTCGTCGGCTACAGGGGACACACTCAACCATAATTGCACATTGAAACATTTAATTGCCTATTGGTGGTCTCATTAGAGCCAGACATATAGGAAGGTCAACTAAACAATTATGTAACTCAAGGTCGTTTTAGAGAATAAATTTGAATTGATAAAACAAATAATATTACTATAGTATGCGTACTAAATTATTGATATTAGTTTAATTTAAAAATATAATTTTATAAACGATATATAAAAAGTAAAAACACATCGTTCAAAATAATTACCAAAATATATAACTTATAACTATGTTCACCATGTAAGAAAATCTTCGCATTTTAATTAAAGGAGATAAAAGTTGAGACAGAAAATAACGATTTACTAAATTATAGCATGACTAATAGCCGACAATACTGATACAAATACCCGCTTTAAACAAGAATCCATTATAAAATCATCAAATGCTTAAAACATTAATTCTTTTGAAAAAACTAATTTTCTTAAATTAATGGTTATTTATCGTAATGTTGACAAAGAATCTGCAATTTAAGACATCCTCATTCAATGCTGGAAATAGTATAGGAAAGAAATTGAGGCAGACAGTCATAGAGCGATTAATCCAAAAAATTTCAGTGAAGACAATTAATTCTGCTTTGACTAATTGAACATAAGATTTACAGACTAAACTATTTAGGAAATCGAAATGTGACAGAGTAATATAGACAAGAGTTCTTCTTATATTTTCAGTATGGTTAACCGGACGTAATGATCATTATCATACTTACATAAACTCGGGTGTTGAAATGAAACTTCTTCCTCCAAACTCTTGTGGATATTTGAACATAAGGAAAAAGTAGAGGTGGCCTACAACAATTCCAATTAGTTCAGAGAGTCCACTGCAAAAATATAAATCACAAAATCTATATTTTCAAGATTACTATTAGGTAACATTTAGGAATATTTAGTAATAATAGTACTTATCATCCAATCAATTATTTATTATAACGATAGCAATTTTTTGTATTGTGTCGATAAAAACAGTGAAGAAATTAATCAATAAACTTGGAGTAGTGAATAACACACTGTCTTAGTAATAATATTGCGAATATTAAGAATGGTAAGAAAATGGAAGTCACGTCATAATATTAAATTCAAATTATTTAAATATACTACTGTAAAAGTAGTATGCTTTATATTGCAATATTAATATTTAATACTAATATAACTAAATAATAAATTATTCATTAAACAAAGACAGCTTTTGCAAAATTTCGGATTAAAAAATTCAAAAGATTTTTATAACATTTTAGAATGAATACAGCTTAAAGTGAAAATAAGGCAGTCACACTAGTTCAGGATGTGTCATGACATCCAAAACTTTTTTATTCATTCATTATTACGCAGGCAAGGCAAGCTTAGTTACTTACCCTCCACGAATAATCATATTGAAGCCTACTAGAACCCAGGGTAGGTACATAGCTTTAAATTGAGTTCCAAACCAGAACTGGACGATAGTGTCCTTGTTCAGTTGACACCAGACATACATGACGCTGAGAATCATGGGGTCTAGCAGTAGCTATTGGTGCAGAGGAGGAGGCAGTGCAAAATTGAAAAAGAGAAGCATGAGGAAATAATGAGGATAATACCAAAAAGCTGAAATAAATTAATAAAGGCAAATAAAAATTGTTCTCCTTATTCCCTGGTATAATCTCCACAATAAATACAGGAGAAAATAGTTGCTTTTCAAATGCCAATGATTACATTATGTACTCAAAATTGTTTAACCTGTCATTTATAAACCATTCAAAAGCCAAAATGACCCAAGGCAAATAGACAGCCTTAAATCGGAGACCAAACCAGAATTCCACTTCGGTATCACTGTTTAACTGGCACCATAGGTGAACAACAGACAATATAATTGAATCCATTAGTAGCTAGCGATGAGCAGCACAGAAACAGACGACATTTGTTAAATATTGTTACTTTTATGACTTTTAAAAATTAAAAGGAGCCGATTAATACTTACATACATTCCCGCTAAAAATCCAACAATCTATTCAGATGAAATTTCAAATTAAGGAAAGATATGCCAATATTTTGAATAAATAATAATAATATTTTTATAATATGGTATATTATTTCTAATCTTATAGCATACTTCTAACTTATACATTTTTATTGTCAACTTAAAAGGCACAATTAGTATGCATACAGTGAACTATTAATATACATAGTATTATTTCACAAACGGCACACATTTGTTCATAAATAATGTCCTACAAAATGCGGGATTCGCTTAGAACATGACAATACACATTTAATTAAATATAAGAAACATATATTCCGCAATGTTCTCGATATACACACTGGTAGTATAAATTAAAGGATACAGTAAGACAAATCCAGTTGAATATAAGCATTGTCATGTAGTCTGCTGGACGACCGTCGAAAGTACCTGAAGAAAAATAGGAATATTATACTTATTCTAACCTGAATTTCATAACCCTTTTTATAGAAAATAAGTTAGTATCATGATACTAATTAGACAAAAAATCCACTCAAAGAGTTTAATAATAATAAAAAAAGGTGATGTTGAATAAGCATATTTTGATATTTCGGCAATTTCAAATTAATACTTGTTTACTAAATATATAGAGTTATAAATTATATCTAAACTATTTTAGTGTGTTTAATATGGAGGTATATTAAAAAAGTAATCTTGTTTTCGGAGGTATAACAAAAAGTAATCTTATTTTCCAAAAATCAAACATAGTAATCAAACTTCACTATAGTAAACACATTAACTGTCAGCAATAAGCGTATTTCATTGATTCAATAGTGTTAAGCACCACGTGATTAAGATTAAAACAAATTGTCTTAGAGAAAAACAAAAATCCATTAGAATTAAAATTATCAACGAAGACCACAAAGTTTAACCTTGATCACAATCCTGTTCAGTTGTTGGGATTAATTATATGATTATAGGAAATAAATAATTTATCAAGTTAATAAGCCTTACCGGTCTCAAGGCGTGTAGAGTAAGAATACAAAAAGTAGAGATTGATCAAATAATGGAAACCTGTCTGAGGAGTGATGGGATAGTATAACAATGCTGTGAGTGGACGCCAAATCTACAAGTTAGAGATAAAAACAAATTATTTCATTATACATTTATTAAAATCACAGTCAAAAAGATTTTTACCTGAAATTCATATGCAAATTTCTCCCATATAAGAACCATGTACATTGGATTTAATAACCCAATTTTACCAAGTAGTGGGAGAGCTACACTTCCAGTGAACCAGTATTTGGTCACTTGGGGTATAGCTCTAAACCAATCCCCAATATCATTTCCAGCCATTTTAGAATATCTGAAATAAAACACAATGGCAATTAATTACATATTAATAAAAAATACACAATTCTTAACAAATATCTAAAATTTGAGCAACACACTTATATGTATAGTTTAGATGACAGTACATACTGTCTCTTTATGTATTTATTTTATAATCAATTAACTTAATAGATGTGCTATATTTGAAAAATATATAAACAAATTTATTAATTGTAATACTCTCAATTCAGGTATACTTAAATAACAAAACTAATACATACTATGTGATAACATGGTGTTCTTGTTCTATTGGTGTAGGATATATATGCATAATATATTATAATATTTTACTTTTACAATGATATTTACAGTATGAGTAAAACAACAGAACTGTTTTTTGATATATAATACTAATCAGAGATGTTTTTAAGGTGTATTGTAAAATCCCAAAAACATGGTTGCAAGCATAAACATTAAAAGCTATAATTTGTGTGAAGTGAAAGACTATTTTAAACCCTTGTATTTATAAAATAATATTTGAAAACAACAAAATTATAATTATATGAATGTTTTAAATGTTAAATAAAATAATCATGTGTGCATAGTATAAAACACATTTAATATTGATACACTCTAAGAAAAAACAATTAGAAGAACAGGAAAAAAGTTTACAGCACTGGTGTCCATTGGTCCCCTTCCGACCAATACAATAATATCTACAAACATGTTTACATTACTAATATTCAATAGTTAAAGGTATAAAATTACCAAAAAGTGGAATGATAATACAATATAAAAAATAATATTTACGAATTTGTATAGTGATTATCGAAAAGTTTTGGGGAACAAATATAAAAATATCTATGGATGGTTGTAGTATATTTTTATTAATGTTTAAAATTTTATATTTTCGATTTCGAATTAAGTGAGTCAAAGAATTAAGATCAGAAAAATTTGGATCCTGGAATGTTAAGGTTTGTTAAGGAGATACAGAGTTAGAATTGGGTTACAGAGACCTTAGGAGGAATTTGATTACCTGTCATTTGGGATTTCCATGTAAGTTATTAAAAGATCGTAATCATAATATATTCTATTCATTAAATAAATTTGTCTTATTTATTTATTGTTGATTTGAGAATTATTAATTCAAATGAAATTAATTACAGTATTTATTTATATATACCACTTCTTGGACATGCAGCTGACATTTCCATTGCCTTTTAAAACACAAACATGAGCCATCTCTTTTTTGGTGGTGCTCATGACTCTCACATTGTTACATTGTTTTTTTTAAGTTGTTGTGATCAAAATTATTTTTTATTAATCTAGTTTTTGAATTATTTCTGGTTTATACTAGTTAAATTATGAAGTTAATTATTGATCACTTCTTTTTTCCAAGAAACAGGCAGAATTTACACATTAATGTTTTCATTAATCATATAAAGGCAATGCACCAGAAGTCATTCAGTTTGAAAGAACATGACATATTCCTTAAGCATAGGCTGCACTAAAAGATAGAACTTCTTAGTCATCTGAATTTTCTTGTCTTAAACAAATAACTTTATGTTAATCCTATTCTTCTATTTTATGCCATCATCAGTTTAAACTTTTTATTAGTCAATAATTTCCATAACTTTTGAGTTTAACAAATAATTTATCAGTGGACCCCAAATAAATAAATAAAAGATGACATAAACATCCCATAACATGAGCAGGGAGACAGAAGAGTCATAACAAGAGAGCCAACAGTGAGGTACAAACTGTTCCTGTTGTGTATATTGTAGAATGAAAAATACTAAAATTTTGCATGACCACTCTTATAAATCTGCTGACCACTTTAGGTCATTAAAAGAGGTATCTGAAAAGAGTTTTGATGTAGCTTTTAAACAGCACAGAAAATTGTTTACATGCATTATGAATATGGTGATCTCACCATTAATATCCAATAAGCTTGATACTTTCTCATCTCTGATTCACTTTTCCAAACCATTTTTGAGCCTCACATTATACAATATGAATCCAATAATAATGAAGCAAGGTTTGAACATTATATATTGTACTTTTTAAATAGTTTAGTGAGTGCCATAAAAAGAGATTCAGTGCAAGATAAGCAGGGGAGGATGGATAGATAGAGATTGAAGAATTTTATAAAGTATGAAAGCAGAAAAGACAGCGGAGATAACCTATTAGATGAACAGACAGATAAAAGAAGAAAGGGATGGAGTTAGTCAATAAAAGAGATGAAAAGAAAATAAGGAAAGGAAAGATATAAAATGAAAGTATTTTCAAAATTCAAAATGATTTAACAAAATTAAATTTTATAATTAACCTCAGCCCCTTACAACTAGTGCAAACTTGTCAAAATTTTTAGACTTAACCAAAATGTATCCGAAAGGCAGATTTCCAGTAAAGAATGAAGCAATTCAAACAGTGTAAATATAAACAAATTTTGTCACATAAATAAATTAGATTTAATTATCATTTATATCAAAAATAATATTTTAATATGATATTGTCGTCTTTTAACATAGATGAAAATCAGATTTCACAATTGAACATATAAACTATTTAAATGTTTGAAATACACAAGTAACACATGATTCTGCCATTCTAACACAAACAAATGAACAGAGCTCACACAATAAGCTAACTATAATATAATGAGCTAATACATTAAGTTATAGTAAAACAACTATGTCCTCCATTGTAAACATAACTTTCACTACAGTGTTGCTATATAGCTTTTTCCAGAATGCTGAAATATGTTTTAACCTCTTCCTTATGGTCTTCAGGGACAGAAAAGTTACTTCCCAGAATGATTATATAAATTCAAATTTGTTAGTTAGTGTCCTTATCATGT
>JAUZNC010039458.1:0-18061 GCA_034780395.1 Vannuccia rotundouncinata | reverse complement strand
ATTATTGTCAAGAGTACTGTAAATAAAGTTCATTGTTAAAACTAAAGCATCAATTGTACTGTAATTGTTTTTATATGCAAGTTGGTGTAAATCTTCTTGTTTTTCTAGGAGAATTTGAATTCTTTTTATTTTTTTTGAGCTCTTGCTTGAATAGGAGTAACGGCAATAGGGCGAAAAGATTTGGATTTGTGAATAAGGCTTCCTTGGTTTTTGGACATGCACTGACTAAAGCAGTTTTCCATGGTTTTGGGATATTTTCTACATAAACTTTTTGTTTATATAATGCTACATGGTTTACATAACTCTCTCGAATATTCTTTGAAATTTTTTGCAGTGTTTATTTTTACCTGTTTGAATATTTTTTCAACTTCAAGTTGTGTGATTTCTATGTCTTCATTTTGCAAAAAGTCAACGTCATTACCAATGGCTTCATATTTATATTGGTCAGTAGTAAATCTTTTTAAGAAATTATTAAGTTCAGTAGCTTCATCTTCATTGGGTAGGCACGTATTATGGTCACCTTTAAGAAGTCTTCTAAATATTTCACATATTTTGTAGTCAGTCTTTTCAGATATTTCTAATACGCTTAGTTATTTTTTTGTATTTGATTTCTAGAATGCTTATTATTTTTAATTGCAAGTCGTTTTCTTCGTATCATGGTACATGATTTTAGTCTCTGATTTTTTCTTTACGGAATTAGATTGGACTTGTTAGGATAGTATGTTGGGAAAGTTACTAGGTTTTTAAGACTCTTCATTTATATCACCGCAGAGTACAATAAAAGCATTTGGATATAATTTTTGAGTAGATATAAGTTCATTCTTGGTATATTTTTTACTTCGACTTTTGTTCCTTTGAGGTCTTAAGTAAACATCTATAAACATTAGGTAGGAATTTAGGCCTTATACAAGTAGTTAAAATTTCAGGGTCTGGTGTAGATAATGTGGTTAGGATCTTCGGTTTATTAGGCGACCAAGTTTTACTCACATAAGTGATTAATCCTCCACCACCTTTGTCGAGTCTATGAATATGGAAATTTTCTAATAGAATGGTATTATCAGGGAAACAATTTTTAAGTTTAGTTTCTTGACTAAGATCATTTGTGATAATATGGAAGAGTTCGATATATTTTGATGATAAGCCATTAATGTTATGAGATAGCACAAAAGGATATAAAAAGTTACTTACTAGAGAACAAGGCGGGGATGGTAAAAATCATTGGTTATTATTAGATTGTATAATTATTCCTCGGTGAATTTTAACAGCGTCGTCGTTTTAGTTCCGCTATGAGTTTTGAATTTTTAATTTGCTCAAGTATGGTTAGATCGGGTTTGATAATCACTCTTTTGAAGGCATCCTTTTCTTGTAGTGAACGCAAATTTGTAGAATGTTTTAGAATATTGTACTTTTCTTTGATCTCATTTAGAGCAATAATGAGCGGCCTTGGTTTATTTTCAGGATTTTTCTTACCGATGCGCAAGTAGTATGTTGTATCTCATCTGACTCCTCACAATTATTATTATTAGTTTATAATTTCGAAATTTGGATGAATATTTTATCTTTATAACTTATCAAATTTCTAAAATTCATGACAATTAAAAAATAAATACTCTTTTCGAATGAATCTGTTATGAATTATTATATTTTTAGCAAACGTTACGACAAATATATTCCGTAGACTCCAGTGATTGAAGTTTGTAATAAATTCTGTTTCAAATAATACAATTGAAAAATATTTTCATTTTTTAGTTTGAGGCACGTTTGACATTTTCGTAAAATGTTTTGCTTTGAATGCTTTTCGATTATTGTCAAGTTATTATGCTCATGTTTATGTTCATTCAGACTAGAGATATGTATAAAAAGAAATTTATAAATATTTTCGCAGGATTTCGACTAAGGAACAATTCTAATAAATCCCTGTTGTGAAATTTGTCGTAGAAAAGTTTTGTATACTTTTTATTTGTCTCGTGTAGCTGTTACAAAAGAAAGATGGTTTTAGAATTCCTAATGATAATATAGTCTGATCACCATAGTAATGAAATAATCGAAAATAACGAGCTCTCCCCTATAAGAATAAATTAAAAACGATATTTGTATGAATTAATAGTTACTGCATTGTTTAAAAGCTCTGCTAGAAAATAAAAACGAATATTCACTAAAAAAATATATTCACTAATACTTAAAATAAATCATTTAAACATTTCAAGAATAAGTTTTTAAGCATTTTTTCATTACACATAAAGGAATAGTTTCAAAAGAAAGTATAATATTAATCCTGATTCATATTTTTTAAATATTAATCCTGATTCATATTTTTTAAATATTAATAATAGTCGAATATTTTCAATATAAAATACTCAAATGGAAATATGCTACAACAAAAAGAGACAAAAATTTTAAGGGAAAGATAATTAAAGTGAAATTTAAAACAAAATTTAAATGCATATTGAATTTTTAATCACTTTAATTTGTCTAAAAGAAAATCCACGGTAAAAGTAATTTTAATTTATATAATTTAGACAGCTTGTTGAATTCCTACGAATTTCTAGATCAAATTACTTAATTAATTATACTCAACAGCTTAATATCAATTCGATTTAAATATTTCGCGATATAATTATTTATATTTGTTTAATCGGACTTTAAAAATATTTACGGAACAGTTTTCATTTTTTTAAATGTTTTTCAAATATTATTTTGCATGATAAATTATAATATCCTTTTATGGATAAGATTTTCTAGTTTTATCAATAAACCAGATGTATAAAGTATGAGATATTTAAGTCAAATATCACGTCATCCTTTCTAATTCATCTGAAATTGTTGCAACTCATTCCTTTATCATTTTTCTTTTTTGATTAAAACTTCCGTTTTCACTAATTAATTTTCTAATCCAATATTTTTCTATTTACAATAACGTAATAAATGTACCAAAATCCTTCTATATATTTTCAATTAAAATCCTTTCCCTATATAATAAAATAGAACATATGTCATTTTAATTTTAAGAGCAAAAAAATCAAAATGTATTTAAATTGTTTAAAAATTTAAATGGAAAGTTAAGAACGAATTTAAAGAAAAATTAAAAATCTTGATAAAAAGTTTTTTTAGAATAATGTTTAACTATATTTTATCGTCTCAAAGAAATTAAATAAAATATGTTTTTGTTCTATTAATGTAGTTTTATTTAAATTAAATATATATATATAAAAGGTAGTACCTACTCTTTCAAAAATATTGTGTAGATTACCTTTAATATGTATTTATAGAAAGATACATACAGCACAACAATTTGAAATGAATAACTTTATATAAATTTTATATAAAATACATTTTTATTAATAACACTTAAATTTCAGAAATACGTTTTTTCAGAGGTTATTATTGTCAAAAAACTGAATTGTTAAAAAATTGCTTTTAGTTTTACTTTTATTTTCAAATATACAAAATATATAACTCGGATAACCTTTTGTAATTATATTGGCATAATGTGCAATATCAATATTTGTTCATGCTTCTTACGTATATTAAAAAGTATTTTATATATATTTCTATATATCTAACTAATCATATAGAAATAATTAGCTTTTAACAAAGCAATTTGGTTAAAGATTCTGTTTTCCAATCTATTATATAGTCACTTAAATATTTGCAATTAATTCAACCTGTATCGATAATTACAGTTTCAACCTAAATATAGAAAGACAATTGCAATATTAAGTTATACAAACATGACAAATTTAGATAAAATTGTTCATGAATTGTTCAAGAATGCTTTCATTTATTTTCTACTTATATATACTTAAATTTAGATAAAATTGTTCATGAATTGTTCAAGAATGCTTTCATTTATTTTCTACTTATATTGTTCATACTCAATAACCATATATTGGATATGTTCTGAAGATGTTATTTTTGAAAACGTTTGTTTCTATATAGCGGTTTGGCTGCCGTTTAAACTATATTTATTGTTTTGAAATAATTAGCTTTTGGACCATGCACAAAGTGCGTACGCTCGGGGGGTGTAGGGTGGACAAATCCTGAAATAGCGCGAAGTGTATTAGTTATTACACATTAAAACATTATACATTATTACACATGATTATTAAGTGTATTATTTAATTAGTAAACAAGCTAAATTTCACGCCCTTCGATTTTAGAAGTAAGAGCACCTTGTACCGGGTCATGTTATATATTTTCCAATGTAAATTGTTGTTACAAGACAAATTAAATAACAGAATAATGTAATACGGATAAATCGTATTTATTTTCTAAACTGTCTATATAACCCTGTATAAAATATCAAGGTAATTTCCGTATTCTTATTAAACAAAAATAATGATATCTTTATTAGCCAAAATGTCAAAAAGTTTTACAGTTCATGTTATATAAAAGCATTGAAATATCCGTAATTTTTCTTAGATCGGTATAGATTCATGTAATGTTCAAACTATATTAGTCGTACGTAAAGGTAAAATCCTACCGGATAACTCAATTTTTACATAAAAACGCATCACAAGAATAAAGAGCAACATTACTGACGAATCTCCTTAAAAATAATAATACAATAAAAACGTAAACGATTTTTAATAGACCTAATGCCATTTAGTGCGCAAACACACTTGTTTTTTATGTAGGTTCATTTAATTAAATTGTATTGTATCAAACATTATTACATAAAATATAAAATTGAACAATATTTTTGCAATTATTTTCATTATTAATTATAGAGCTGAACAAAATTTCTATAAAAATGAAAATAATTAATTCATAGAAAATTTCTATTAAACATTTTTATTGATGACTTTGGATGAATCATTAATTTAACAAATTTTAACATAGGCCTACAAAATGCATCCCAACAGACAATTATAATTGTATGCGAGTGAAATTAGCTTTTTTATCTTATAATAAATCTATCAACATCCTTAAGGCTTTTCCGAAATTGCCTGATTCAATATTAAACAGGCCGGGCTCAGAGAGTAATTAAAAGTGAACATATATCGGCAAAAATCAATAAAATTGTCTCAAATAATTTTATTATATTACAGTTTGTTGAGAAACTGGATGTTATTTGTCACTTCAATTAACGTGTCACAGCTTGAAGTAGATTATTATAAATATATATTGTTGACTGTAATATGTCCAGATAAAAATATTTATAAATCAATAGTTTTAATATAAGAAATAAATTAATTTAACTATAAAAGGGATCCAATTGCAAAGAATTATTTCAACTATAATAAAAATATATTTTTGTTGTTTTTAAGGATTAATACACAAAAGGCTTCTTAAATATTGTATCAAAATTTAACTAGATTTCAAGAATGTAGAGATCAATATCTTAACTATTTAATATAGTATATTACATAAATCAAAAGTATAATTATGAGACTTTATTAAGCGAAAAATATTTCAAAATTTAAAACAAAGTTTTGGTAATAGTTTATTTTCACGAAAAGCAAAATTTATTTATTTAAAGAAATGTATTTAGTCTTTCAAAGCTATTTGTTTAATGTATTGAGTGTCAATTTACAAATTCAAACATAAAAAGTATTTTTATCATAAACAATCTTTTGAAACAAGAAAATCCATCATTACCTAGATAAATATTTTTATATTATCATATATTTAAATGTGGACCTTTTATTATTAAACTTCTAACAAAACCGAAAGAAATAATTATTTTAAAACAATTTTGTATTATATGAATATTCTTGACTCATATACATAGATTTCTGCTCATGATTCAAATATAAATACAATTTACTTCGTTAGCTAACAATTATCAAATTTAAAATTATGTCAATTGATTATGTGTAAATAAAATAATTGATCTCCAATTTTTTAGGTTGAAAAATTTGTACCTTATAATTAGTAAAAAAAATCATTTACGTTTGCGTAATTGTACCTAATTTAACCCCATCGTAATATATATAAAAAGGTTTTGAGTGCTTTATCGCTAATATGATTTTTAGTGAAGCATACTTATTCTATATTTTAAGACAAATATTATTTTTTGACATTTTTGTTATCGATCTTCTTCGCCAACGGAATTGCTAATTATCGCTAATTGTTAATATCTCATTGATACAGTGTGTTTACAAAAGCAATTAACATCGGTGCCTATCTATTAATAATATTCTATGTACAGTTTTCTAGAATAAGGGATTCAATTCAATTAAAATTCAATTGACACATTTTATATTTATGAGAGACACCTAAACGACTTTTAAAAATAATAAACTTTATTCAAAATAGAAAATGAATATTTAAGTGAAATATCATCGTTATAGCAACAACCTTATAAACACACATTAACAGCTAGTGTATAGTTCTTATGATAATTATCTACTGCCAAAATTTTAAAAGCGATGGGTGAGGTTTATGTTTAAATAAGGTCAAAAATTGACTTTATTAACAACATATCCGGTTATGACAAGTCAAATTAGGTTTGCAAGTTATTTTGAGTTTCAGAGCAAAATGACTGACAGATAAAAGATTATTTTGTGACATGAAATAAAGCTTTTTGGAAGTGTATAGAGTCGAGACAGTGTAGTTAATAAAATCTGTTTGTGGTTGCGCTTTGAATATATAATAAAGTGATATTTCATAATTTTATTAGTGTTTAGGAATATGATATTGTAAATAATCGATAATTTATAGAAAACAGATTAATTTAAAATATTGAAATCAAACCTATTAAAAAAACTTTGTAATGTAAAAAGCAATTTTTAAAAAGTCGAAAAGAATTGTGAATAATTGATTTATATTTTTAATACATACCTCAGATTTTAATTAATTTGTTCTTTATAGGATATCTATTGTTTAAAAAAATTATTTTAAAATTTTGAGTTAAAATAAAAAATAACAATTTTTTACCTCATTTTCAAATTCCGCGGCCAGTACACTGCTTATAAACTCACGGAGGAAATGGTCTAATTCTTTTCCTTCGATAAATCCATTACCTGAAGTGATAAAAGAGGGATTTAAATATCTGATAAATTGTTGATAGACGAAGACGATCATGTTGAAATCGATTTTAGAAGATCATCCCTTATCATAGAAGTAATGAAACAGTCATATAACATTTTGCGCTGAAGATTATATACCAATTTTACCTATACCAATAGAAAATAATCATTTAACCGAATTTCTAAGAAAGAAAAATTTATCAATACATTTTATTGCAATTATTGAGATTCTATCACCCGTAGCTGACTGCTATAAAAACACTGCGATCAGCTTTTTTCTGTTCCCCTTATACGCATACATACTAGTACAATTATTCTGGGGTCACAACATGAAGAGAGTCCAAAAAATAAGGGCTTGTTGCTGAAATTTGAAAAATGGGGCGTAACAAAATAACTAACTTTATAAAGGGGGTAAATTTTTATCATTGGAGGGCACGACGCCCCCCCCCCCTCCCTCTTCACGCGTCAACCACTGATGCAGGATTATCGTTCCGATATTTAGTGTGTTTTTTATTTTAATGTATAATTCTTAATTATTTCTGTAGACTGCATCTACTTATATTTTACATTGCGTCCAGGAATACTATCCAACAGTCTGTTTTTTATCATTTTTATCATTCCATTCTTAAAAACAATAATCCGAATTTTGTTATTTTCAAAACAAACAAATTGGACAACGTCTATATAATTAAATGGCTGATCAATAAATTAAAGTGAATTAGCGTGCGTTATTTCATTACAGCTACATCCTGGAGTGCATGAAATATATATTTTAGACACAAGAGAGTCAGTCACTAGACTCACTTTTCAATTAGTGTTATAATTTATTTATTCATAAAAGAAAATTGATCTCAAATGAATGTGTTCAAAATTAATCTAAGGCCTATTGATCAAAATGTTTTCCATCTTAGGGTTATTCGATGTTGAGTTATGTAATTGCTAATAGTTGCTGTCTTGTTATGAAATTCATTTGACATTATTACAATTAATTCGGGTCAGTTTTTTAGTTAATTGAAATAAGCAAAATGTATCAACTAAGTGTATAGGTCGGCTAAAAATAAATGTGTGCTTTAAGATATTATAGGCAATGTCACAAAAAAGTTTATATTTCAATTATTTCATCTAAACATATTTTTTGAATATGAAACTGTTTAAAGTGTTCTCCGATATAGAAAAAAATGGAAGTTCTTTTTACATGAAATAATTATAAATTAATTGAAACATTATCTAGCAAACAAGTTCAATAGTTTTATGATAAACGTTTATATAACAGAATAATATAAAGAGAATAATTCTAGCTTTAAAATTACTTAATTTTAATAAAAAATGGATTAGAAATATAAAACCAGATATAAGGATTTCATTATTTTACAAAAGTATTTAATCTGATATTATTGGCTGCCTCAATAATAATCAATTTGAAGACAACCATTATATG
Source organism: Vannuccia rotundouncinata (assembly GCA_034780395.1). Taxonomy (NCBI): domain Eukaryota; kingdom Metazoa; phylum Platyhelminthes; order Proseriata; family Coelogynoporidae; genus Vannuccia; species Vannuccia rotundouncinata. The sequence goes on along the minus strand of JAUZNC010039458.1, from coordinate 9,649 downwards.
ACTTCTCCCAGAGGAAATAGCTTCTATCTCTTATATATTTAGCAATTACGTTTTTGTCCAAACATCTATTTAAACTTTTATTAAATTAAATCCATTGACTAATGATAAAAGTTTACATAATTTATACGCAAAACACTTTGTTTGTCCCGGTTGTGTTTTCAACGTTAAAGAATTTTAAAAAATAATGAATAAATTATTAATTATTAATTTTTTAACTAAAAGTTATAGAAATATGAAATTTAGGTCGGAAGTCTTTGCTTTTATTTTGCCTTTGCATTTACATTTTATTATATTATTAATCGTTGAGAATTTTGATTTTAGATATTTCAACCTTTATTTTAGCTGCAAATTTTGAATAAAAAAAGGAAATGTATAGATGGGAAGAAAAATTGTATGGTTTTAATTATATATTTATTTAACTTTAAAATATTCGTTCTGTTTATTGTTTATTTTTGATTAACTAAAATACATTAATGTGTTGAGAATATAGAATATTTATAACTTTCTCATCCTCCATAAACAAGGTCAACCCAGCGTTGTAGAATTGGCCTGTAAAGCATTCTTTGTGGGAGTGGAGGACACCAATGGTGTAGCGAATATAATGTAAAACATTTCTATAAGTTTATTTTAAGATCTAGTTAATAATAAATAATCTATTCCATAAAGTTTGATTTGGAAATGTATTGACTGTTGAACAAATTATATTTAGATTCAGATTTGACAGGTAAGATTTGACTCGCTCGTAGAACATGAAATGAAATACAACATTACGTGAATGTTGGAAGGTCACCAACGCTACCTGAAAAAACTATCCTTCATAAAAGTCAGCTTACATTATCTAATTTGTGCAATGTAGGATTTCAACAGGTTGCTTGGTTACTGTTACTGCAGTTATAAAACGGGAATATATTCTCGTGCATGCATACAGTTGGGTAATATAATTACAGCTATAATTCAGGCATAAGAAAATACAATTATTCCTTTTTTCTAATAGTTATTCTCTGAAACCTCACAGAATCATTTCTGTTTCTGGGTTTCATTGAATCTGCAAAACTTTTTTCTTTGAATTGTTATATTTTTGGAGTAATTAGGGTTTAGGAATGAAGAACAGTGGATGATTTGTTACGAAAATAAAAAAAATGCTCTATATAGCTCTATTTTACCGGAGAAACATAATAACAAATTATATGAAATACCCAAATGTATCATTTGTCTACCAAAATGCAATTACCCCTATTAGTTATTATTGTATTTTACAAAAGGAATAAATCCATTATAAACACCCAAACTAAAATGTTAACCTTTTCCGTACAAGTAAACAGCGAAGAAAATAGTTCATTTAGAGCCGTAAAAATTACAAATTAAGAATTTTTTTTTCTTATACCATCCTTTTAAAACTTTTTTATGTCGAAAATATTGTTTAATTATATTTTAAAGGGCTGCAGAAATACATAAAAAATTTATGAGACTCAAAATAACATGCTTTGAAACATTTTAACAAACGGAAAATGTGTCACGAATTGTCAGAAAATTTACGATGATAGTTAAATTCTCTCACTGGAATTGACATTAAATCAAGGAAGCTCTAAAACTATTTAAATAGAAAGTTGCGATGCTAAAATTGATATTTACTTTTCTCTAAATGACCATTTAGAAAATGTCGTCGAGAGGTTACATATTACCAAATCGTGTTATGGTTGATAAAATATCATCGTGTTAATTTTGCTGTTACCGATTGCAGATAACAAATTGGACCGAAAATTGTGATTTTGTTATTCGTTCAACAATGAGAGACTTATCAAAATTGTAAATATAATAGCTAGCAAAAAATATCTTACAATCTGAGAGTGTTGAAACGGATTTCTATTTATTGATGTGTTACTTTTTTATGACAGTATTCTAAATTAAGATTACCCCCCGATAATCCATATAAAAAGCTGGCGTTTGATAAAATTATAGTTAACTACAAATTTCATATTTACCTTTTCTAAATTATTTCAAGAGGGTATCTCATATAAATTATTACACAAAGGAAAATACGATAATCAATACTTAGAAACTTTATAATTAAAAAACCGTGTATTGTTCTTTGGGTTAGTCACTTATATAGAGTCTTATTAAATAACTAAGTTAAGCTCACTAAAACCCTAAAATTGTTTGGTTTTTATAAAAAAGGTTTAAAATCAATTTTAAAAAGAAATATGATTTAAAAAAGAAATATGTTTTCTATAGAATAATATACATATGATCAAGTTTTGCTATAAATATACTATCAACATTAGACCGCGTAAATATATCAGTGAGACCTTTCCACACAAAATAATGGATGTATCTAGTCACTGTTCCGGTTGCGAATGCTCTGACGTAGAATATTCTTGTTACTAATTTACATAGTCGAATAAATTATGCAATACGCGGCAGCTCTGGCAGATATATTAAGTTATACAGAAGGTTAATGCTGATGCAATCAATACGCGTATATCTAATCAATGTAACAATATAATGAAGAGGAAGAAAGTTTCTATCTTATTGAAATTAACCTTAATTAACTAGATACTAAATATATCAGAACAATTTAAATAATAAATCAGTTATCAATCAGCCAGACAATTTTATGATTTTGTAATAAATGGATAGAACTATCAAGTGGAAAAATGGTTTAAAAACATATTTTTCGAATTAAAAAAATTTCGGAGATATGTTATGGTATCTTTTAGTTTGTATAAAATAAACACTATTATTTATATCATATTTGTTGTTTTTGTAGGCATACATATATTGTATAGACTTTATGTAAATTTTTTGCATAAAATTATTTGTTAGGATATTAGTCTGTATTGTGAATACATGTAAACAATATTATGAATAATACATAATAGATGTATGGCTTTAAAATATTTTAAATGCACTAATAAGTCTTCTTCAGTAATTATCCTATATAAAACGCACACATTCAAAGTGTCCTATTCTGACAGTTGTCTCTATTTATTGACTGTCTCTCTATCTCAACCTGATTGAAGAAACTGAGAAAATCTTGAAGTTTCATATTTTTCAAAGCAGTTGGTTTGCTGTGGGGGGTTGTATATATAGTCATAAGGATAACCTTTGATTTTTAGTTAAAGATGTAGGAATTAAGGGGTTGAGAAATGGTACGAGAGAAGGGGTGTGCAAATGGTATGAGTGAATGGGAGGTCAAATTGTGTTAAAAAAGGGTTAGAAAATGGTGTTGGGATCGTTGGAGCGGTAGTGACGATATAGAAATGTTTCAAATGGTCTGTTACATGTCATAGCCTCTTACCGTCTTTATCGTAGTGATTCCACACTTCAGCGAATTGGGAGGCGGTAAAATTGTTGAACTTCTTCGTTTCCTGATCGCAGTATTTTTTCAGAAAATTTAGCTGACCTTCTCCGGATGGCGTAGAAACCAGAGGAATCTTGTGCGCTGTGGATTTAGCTGATCCTTCTTTGTATGACGCCTGAGTGATGTGTCCTCTACTCATTTTAATTACCTGGTATCTATGGAACTTGTGTAATGATGCAATAAATGTCACAATCGTCGTATTTTATTTTAACAAAAATTATAATTAAAGTAGACCGACCTACAATTGTAACAAAATGAACTTTGTTTAAACGTTACAAACAATTTTCATTGGTAAGTAGGAATTAACCAATGAAAAATCGCTCACCGTGTTTTTGTCATGGGATAGATTTCGGATTAGTATTTCCTGTGTTATAATTTAATTTCGATATTTGTATCATCTTCATATTATATAGATTATTTTAATGTTTTCATTTCGAAGTATAGTTATATGGAAATTTAATAAGTGATTAATTTTAATTGTGATTAACCTTATTTATTAATTAAGATGTTGATTTTTTTATTCATACTGTGAAGATTTTTCTGGATATATGTTGTAATTAAATGTACCAAATATAATATTTAATAATTAAATGTATTAAGAAATAAATCAATATTAAGTTTTATAAGAAATATACAGTTTAGATATTCAATAATTCAATAATTAAAAAATTGGTTTATAAGTATTGGTATGATTATTTTAAAGAAATGTTAAAATTATTGTTGTAAATATTCAGTGTCATTACTTATACCTAATATATAATATTGAGTCAATAAAGATATTATTTGAATAAAAATGCAGAAAGTGTATATATTTGTCAGCCAATATTCCAGAAACGCTTCATAATGAAGGCGTTATTGGTTCCGGTATAGAAGAAAATCGTAAATTTATTTTTATGAATTTTTCGTAATCTTTTTCAATAGTTAGTTTATAATTTATTTAATCTAGTGTTGTGCAAAAAATGTTCCAGAACATTTTTTAAACATTAGTTAGTTTAACGACAAAAACATATATTTATGGAAATGTGTGTGCATATTGATAATGTTTCAGTATATTATGCAGTTTTATGATTAACTGAAATTTCGTGCTGAACTATTATTAACTGTTTACAAACTATATGGTATTAAAAAATGAAGAGATCAGACTTATTGGTCTGGAAGATTGGTCTGAAACCACAAGTATAAATGGATGTCTTCAAACTTGACATAATATTAAGGTATTTTATGGTGCACAGTGTCTAGTATCTATAATTATCGCTTAAATGTCATATTTTTATAACCTATGCCTTCCTAGGTAGGTGTAAGACAAATATTGAACAGTTTGGATAATATTTGAATAACTAATTTGAAGGATTTTTAAATGTCTAATGAAATTAAGGAAGAAAACATATTTGTTACGCACTGGCTAAAAATATATAAACAGATTCAGATGAGGCGTTTTTCATTTATCTTTCATGATTTTTGAAATTGAAGTGCACATTTGGACATAACCGCTTTTATCGAGTCAAGCAATTGCAATATAGATAATCTGAAATAATAGAATCCATAGAAGTTTAAAAAACAAGCGCGGATATTTTGGTAAACAGTATATTTAATTGTATATATGTGAACATATTTTGTTTATTTACTTTAGATAAAAAATTATCGAAAAAGTTGACTTTGTGAGTAAATTTTATAAATAAAAAAAAATTTATGAATCAAATTATTTTTCTACAGTTTCGTGTATATTAAACTTCAATAAATAATAAAAATAATAATAAGGTTTAAAATATTCCCTATGTGGATAATATTTTTCTTATATATTGAATAACTACTGTATAGGACATAAGAATGAGGCGAAATCAATATAAAACACTTTAATTAATCTAGAATGATTAAATAATCTTTAAAAAATGCACAACAATCTAATAACATTAGCAAACAATAAAAAGCGTTAATTAACACTGAAACGAAACCATTATTAAAATAAAATAAAGATTGAGCCTAACTTTGAAATTTAGTTACTTTTATAGTTTATCGAACTTTTAGTAAGATATCAATTATGGAAATTAATTATACCATTTATTCTTAAATACAAACTAAGATGTTAAAAATACCACAATCTATATTTAATTATTAAAAATATGTTTGGGATATTATAGTTATAAAACGAAAAGGTGATATTTGTTTTCTCCATTAATTATAGTCGATATTTTAGTAAATTGTATATTTGTAAAATTGTAAAATGTGTATATTATAAAATCAAAATAATTTTCAAGAAAAATTCAAAACGATATTTACATATTTAAAAAATTTCAAATACAAGTTTTAAACCTAGTCTATTCTAATATAATTTTAATTATATGTTTATGTTACTTATGCTACTAGTTAGTAATATAGGTTTTATAATAGTCAAATTAAAAGTTGAAAGTGTTTACATATTTTATATGTTTATTATCTACTTGGTACAATAACTAAAATTATTGAAAATTTAAATTAATTTCAAAAAATATAATGATAATGAAAAAATTTCTAAAACACAAGTTTAAATGCAATAAAAGAATAATAAAACGCTCTAGCAATGAAATTACACCTCCACAACTAATCTAAATAAAATTGATTTAAAATGATACTAAAACTTGTCAATATGTTTCGTTTCGTCAATTTAGGCCTTCTTCAGTGGTTAATCAACTTTAAAAAAAATGATAAACTTATTCTCTTTTTCGTTTGCCTTAACCAATATATTGCCGCTAATTACGGAAATATTAATTTATGTTTTAAATTAATTTAATTTACATTAGTTGTAGCGATGTCATTTTCGTTAGTATTGTTTTTATTTAAATTTCATTATATTTTTATGATGTGCCTCTCTGACACACTCCGCCATATTAGATGAATCGATTCATATTATTTAATTAGAAAAATACGCCGAATGAGAATGTGTTTTAAATAAATGCCTTCATTACTAATTTAACACGCTTATAATTCACAGTAGGTATATGTATATACAGTTAAGGTTAGACAGTAGAAAGAATTAATTATTTTTATTAAGTTACATATGTAAATAATTGAACATTAACCAATAAGTAAAATCAATAATCTGCTCTGCAATACTCAAAACTATAATGCCAGAGTCACCGGCTTAGCAATATTTATATAGCATATTTTATACAATATTTGTTTCTCTCAATCTCTCCCTTTTAGTCTGTTATAATATAAAAAATATGAAAATTGAATAAGTATTAAACAGGACTGAAAAAACCACACATTTCTAAATGACATCTTGCAACATTTAACGATTGAATAATTTAACCAAAATATTGATCGCTAAATATTAAACGGAGAATAATATTTATAATTTTGATTAAAATTTTTATTTATGAAAGCTGATTATAAATGTTCAATAATTTCAACGTAAAATCAAAGTAAAGGTATTTAAAGGCTGCACTATGTTAATTATTCGTCTTTGATTAAAATTTTGAAATAACAATTAATCAACAATTCATAATTTTAAGTTTTCAGCAAAGTATTTCCTAAAATGAAACAAACTTTCAAATAAGGACTCACTTTTATCTGGGGGCTACATCATTACTCCTTTGTATAATTATCCGAAATAAAGTAACTCATTAGCATTTTAATAATAAAAATTATAATTTATTCGTTACATTAGAATTGGTTAATTATTAAACTTTAGTTTATGTTTTATATTGTATATTGTAGAGAATTTGAAAATATGAAAATATAGCATTTCAAAATATCCAGAATGATGATAATGCATACGTAAACTAACGAACTAAACTAACGACTAAACTAACGAACACACATTAATTTCGCGAAAGTGTTTGTCATAATAAACTCATAGCTTATGTTATAATAGATTAACAACAGATTAATTGGATGTAAATAATGTACTTTCTGACCGTTCGCAAACTACATAGCAGATGGTAATTTATCAAATATAATCAATATATCACGTGGTGTGGTTCAAGGCTAGGTGCTAGGTCTTATTTCGTTTATTATATACTATATTTAAGATATTGCGTCATGCACATATGGCAACAATGTAACTATAGTAAACTGTATTCAGATGACACTAAATTCTATACCCATAGAAATAATAATATTACTTTTCCATTTTATAATACTATTAATAATGGTCCAATACATGGCCGTTAAATATAGCTTTCACCAAATGTAATTATTTTGTATAGGGGACACTGCTAATATTTTTCAAAAGTCAATTGTATAATGAATGGTTCAAAAAAAATATTTCAATGGAATTAATGATATAGGAGAATTACTATAGATATACGGAACTTCAATGTTTCAATTATCTCGATGTTACCTTTTTTAAATGTTTAACTTCTATAACCACAAATTTTTATTGTTTACGTTAGACCTATTTTAGAACAAAATTCCGTGTTTTGGACTCTTCATGTTTAAAAATAGATCCAGAGATACTTCACTAAACATATTTGTAATATTTCCAACATTTCTTTACGAAAATATATTTTTGATTTCTGCATCTGATATAAAATTGTACTTTATAATATACAACCTACAATTTAAAGAGTAATAATGTTAAATTTAGTACAAATAAGAAAATTAATTGTAATGGTGATGATAGAAGAAAAAAAATTGTGTTAGAGAGGTTCCTATCTGAAATGCGTTTTCAAATACTAATTTAAACTATTATTTGAAATAAATAGATTAAAAAAGTAAATCCGTCATGTAAAGTTTTTAAGTAAAATGTACTATTTTTTATTGCTGGTGATTGGTGATTGAAAAATCAAAATTAAAAGTTAAAGTTATGCTATATTATTTTATTAAATAATTTTTTGTATTACATTTTCCACGTATAAATGCCGCTATACATGTTATGTTTTTGTTCATTTGTTCACTTTTGAATCTCCTAAACGATATAGATATTAAAATCCTTAGTATAATAATCATTTTAGTGCCACCATTTTTGCTCTATTAATGTATTTAATATTTCTAAAAGAAAAACTTGAACCCTTACTATGAATATATAACTATCCTCATTATAGTGTTTTAGTGTTTTAACGTTTGTTTTATAAAACTTATAGTGTTTTAAATTTTGTTTTTTAAAATAAAAATTGATTCATTGATTATTTTTAAACTCACACGCATTGGAATAAAATGTTTTTGCCACCACAAACAGAAAGGTTACATTTTTTCTGCATCTATCGGTGTCTGTCCATTTTCCAACCTCCATATTATTGCTGCCTAATCTCTATAACCCAAAATGTCTAACTTGGCTTGCTATTAAATAATATATTTAGTGTTAATGGCAACAAGTTTTATTTTATTGAGTCAACCTGATAAACAGAAAAGGAACAAATGATTTTCTAGTCCCATTTAAAAATTCTTTATTCTCGTCATATACACGCAGCATTTTGTCAAAATAAAATATTTAATAAATAAAGCGGTTCTGAATAACAATGCCATTCAAATGTTTACTATATACCTATCGTGATAATATAATTTAGTTGAGAAGGGTGGTGAGTTCGGTTGGAATATTAGAGTTTACGGTAGATATGTAAGAAATATTTTCATTAAATTAGGAATATATTTCTTTTAACATAACAAATGAATTTTTGATATAATGATTAATATTGAAACTAATTGAATTATTTTCTAAAATGTTAACTGATTTATAATCTTCTAGATTAAGTACTCTTTTTTTACTATATCAATACTTTGACAACAAAGAATCTTAGCAAGGAACCTCGACTAAGAATCTTGTTATAAGTTTTAATTGAAGAACAAAATGTTTTAAACAATATTGCTATTTAGAAAGCAAGATGATGATAATTAGGATAAATTTACAAAATGTATTACAAAAACTTATGAATCAATTAAATAAATAATGTACAATAGTTATAATGAAATTGTATAAACAGAATTCAAAAGTGTATTTATTGCTGGTAATAAATTGTAGTTATTGTGGTTTTTTAAGTGTAGTTATTGTAATTTTGTAAAGTGTAGTTTTTGTGGTTTTGTAAAGTGTAATTATTGTTGAATTGTAAAGTGTAATTATTGTTGAATTGTAAACTGTAGTTATTGTTGAATTGTAAAGTGTAGATATTGTTGAATTGTAAAGTGTAGTTATTGTGGTTTTGTAAAGTGTAGTTATTGTGGTTTTGTAAAGTGTAGTTATTGTGGTTTTGTAAAATGCAGTTATTGTGGTTTTGTAAAGTGTAGTTATTGTGGATTTGTAAAGTGTAGTTATTGTGGTTTTGTAAAGTGTAGTTATTGTGGTTTGTAAAGTGTAGTTATTGTGGTTTTGTA
>JAUZNC010039447.1:0-18061 GCA_034780395.1 Vannuccia rotundouncinata | reverse complement strand
ACTGCTTTTTGTTTAAATAAGCACGAAAATGGTTATAAAAACACGTATTTATATTTTGACACCTCTCGGCCACCATAATAATGAGGGCTCAATAAAAGTATTGATTTTTAGTTCTCTCGAACGTTTACTCGCTTAATGAGCCCTACTAAGTTTATGAGCTGTCTCTCGAACACCCTCCTGAGTACTTTGTGAATAGCATGGAAATCCATAAATCAGTTAAATAACCATATATATTTTACTATCTACTGTAGCGTACATTCTCTAAATTATAAATAACAGCATTTTCTATTGAAATAATCTATCCAGTTATACTATACAGAGTACAATAGATAGTAAAATATATGTATGTATTTATATGTATTTATTTATTTATATATTTACTTATTGACAAATTTCACAACGATATATTAATTATGAATAATATGTTCATATATATATTTATGTAGTATTCGCAGCTTAATATAGTTGAAAATTAATAATTTATAACTATAGCTGCAGGTTGACCTTTCAGCATTCGTTTTATATTTCTCATTTGTAGACATTTGATTGGAATAAAATCAAATAATAATCATATGATTATTTATAAATTACATAATTTTAATTATTTTTAAAGTTTGAATTTTTGGAGTAATCAAATAGCAATGGTTCGGTTTTATATTATATTATTTTGTTACTGTTTGTGTGATAATTTTTAGATTTTTAAACGTCTTTGTTTTTGCTCTTGATTTGTGTATATATATTTTATGTATATTATGTGTAGGGTTTAAGGTTAATGGGTGTGATTTAATATTATTTAACATTTATTATTTAATCAAGCATTTCATTACATCATAGCTATTAAAATCTTAACTTATTATATGGGATAATCATAAAATACAAACATACCTTACACGTCCAGTACTCGTCACATTTTTATGATTAATCTTATTCTATCCTCACAACCATTCAAATTCATATTTCAAACATTCAAAACAATATATTCAAATCAGTTATTTTAATCATAGATAATAATCAATAAATACTTATCATAGGTATAACATAATCACCCTGTTTCTTTTTTAAATGCCCACATTTACTCAATACTGAATATAAATAATTTATCCAAAAATCAAAAAGTTAATTTGTATCTCCAAAATTTTTAAATAATCAAATCACATCCAATCAACCTTCAAATCAGTCAAAACATTTCATTCTTGTATACTTTCATGTAAAAAACAATAAATACAATAATCAAAACACATTTTGATGTGTTAATACCAACTGTATGATTACACAATATAAACACATTAGATATACATTAAAATATATATAACAGATAACATGCTATGTATACAATTTTCCATTCATTCTTTATGATGATATGTTCTCCTTAAAGATCACTTAATGATCTTATACACAGCTTCTTCAGCCAGAACTTAAGAATTGTCATCTTTTACTTTAAATATGGCCTTTCCTTTTGTAGTGCATAATTGCCAAAATATGAACATTTATTAATATAATACAATTTTAAATCCACAAATCATAATTTCTTCTCTTCTGTTAAAGGATGTGTATCTTGCCAATTTATTCTTTTCATTTAAAATCTTCTCTAATTAATATGTAACATCATCAAATAATTTTACATTCACAACAGATTCAATCGTTCAATAATTATTACATTTGTCATTCAAACCAAATAATTTAATCCATCAGATTTTTACGCTAAATATTTAATCATTAATTTTAAATTTATATCATTCAAATCAATTTTCACACAACATTCTTTTAGGCTAATCCGCCACATTGCATCTTCCAATATTTGGATCTATGGGATGTATATTACGATATTTGTGGGTCTGAGATTTCACTAACTAACCATTTCAGAAGAAATCACAAGAAACTGAAATTCGTTTCGCAAACAATAACATTACATATTACATAGGTATGTAATAACATTAAATATAATCTAATTCTTCCGAATAGAGACCATCAATCTATTTTCTTGAGCAAAATCACTTCCATATCTGCAATACAAATCAATACTACGAAGCAGTATTTATATTATCTATTCAATAAATAAAATATCATTATTCAATTCGGAAACATGTCTCACCATCAAATAGTGCAATATCTATATTCTCACATGTATTCTCAATACATAGTAAATCTTTTCAATTGTAAATATCAATACATCAATAATAATATATCTTTTCATTTAGCATTATCGACAATCTTTATAGATTGTGTCTCCATAGCATTTACAATTCATAACAAATGAATAACTATTATATAATATACATACTTTATCTTATCAAAGTATCTTATTTTACAATAATAATTTTCTTTAAAACTCCACTTTAATATTACTCAAAAGCAACACAAAGAATACGGAATATTTCTTTCAGAACCACAATTCAATACATTATCTTATCAATGTATTATCAATGTATATCTTACAATAATAATTTTCTTTTTAAATTCCACTTCAATATTATTCAAAAGCAACACCAAGAATACGGAATATTTCTTACAGAACCACATTTTTGTTCTATACTGTGTATTTACACTCTCAATAACTTATGAGAAAACATCTTTAAAACGAAATTTACCAAAACAATATTTCCTGAAAAGTCACTAGACTATAAATCTTTAAAATTGGAATATTTTCACGCAGAATATCCAAAATTCAACTATCTCCATATTTAAATAAGAAGCATTTAATCTCAAAGAAGCAAGCAATACTCCAAACGAATCTTTTACAGAATAAATGTATCTGTACTGACAACAATAAAATTTACCATCTCACTATCGCAAACGATTTTTAATTATATCGCAATAATATTGTAATACTTATTTATGGAACTATCGACAACGAATTATAAAGAAACGAAATTATTCTACCCATATTTTAAGAATCTATATATGAATCTTTATTTTAAAGTAATATACAAGAATTGCTTGCCATTTATTGTGCGATCCATTCTAATTGAAGCATTCATTCTTCCACGCGCGGTCCCAAATGTTGATTGTGCATGATGACACAAGAGTTATGAAATAAAATAATATATTTTTTGTAGTACACAAAATCTTTATGGGCGTTTTCCTAGATTTAATTTCGCTAATCACCAAATGTGGGTTTTAGGTTAATGGGTGTGATTTAATATTATTAACCATTATAGTTATTTCTAACTTTATATTATCTATTTCATATCTTTAATTACAATCAAAAATACATAATTATTAATCAAAGAACATTTATTATTTAATCAAGCATTTCATTACATCATAGCTATTAAAATCTTAACTTATTATATGGGATAATCATAAAATACAAATATACCTTACACGTCCAGTACTCGTCACTTTTTCATGATTAATGGAAACTTTTTCATGGTCACTTTTTCTATCCTCACAACCATTCAAATTCATATTTCAAACATTCAAAACAATATATTCAAATCAGTTATTTCAATCATAGATAATAATCAACAAATACTTATCATAGGTATAACATACAAAAAAGTACACTTAATAAATAGTAAAGGTTGGTTCCAGCATTGGTTCACAATCGACCTATAGCATACGGCTAAACTAAAAAATGTATTCTATGAGGTAAATAAACAACAGCTGACACACTTAACAATTGAATAGAAAACATAATAATAAACTCAATTATAACATTGTTGGATTACAATATTTCAACATAATTATGACTTTTTGTGCAAGCCGATTTAACACGGTCTCGATATTTTCCTTATTGATCTTATATGCGGTGATCACTGGAGTGTATGAGGTGTATTTGAAAACACTGGTGACCACACTGGAAAAGAGGTTCCATCTCTCTTCATCTAGAGTTGGTCTTCTCCTTGGTGCATCGAGTATTGGCTACCTGAGTTGTGTTATTATTATCGCCTATTTTGGATCGCGGATTAATCGCATTCTGATTCTTGGCCTCAGTTGCTTACTCTATGCGTTCTCGTGTTTCCTGTTTTCTCTACCCTACCTGTTGTACGGGCCCAAATATTCTCCTCAAGACCTCGGCGTCAACACAGGAAGTGTCCTGTTCCAGGTAAATCGCATCGCATCAACTTCAGAGCAAGAGTTGTGTGGCAGTAGGAAGTCTGCAACAGTTCAGAGCACAGAGCAGAACAGAGATTTTGAGAACAAGATCAGCTTTGTAATTCAAGTAGTTGCTGGAGTCTTGAGCGGTATTGCAAGCTGTCCTTTCTGGACTGTTTGCGTCGCTTTTATGGACGATTTGACTGGAAGAAACAGTGGATTATGCATGGGTAAGTTTTCCGAGAATACATATTTAGAATATTGTAGATTACAGATTATTTGTTCACAATTTCATTTATTCATCTCAAATAGTTTGTGAAAGTGGTTAAAAGTTGAATTAAACAATAATTATCGTCAAACTTTAAAATTATAATATTATATTTAAATTTGAAAATTTGCGTATATAATCATATTTTTAAAGAGGTGAGATCACAATGTATAAATTAGCCATGGCTTAATATCCTTACATATTTGCTGCCTAATAGTTACTGAAATATACCCCCAAATGTATATTATTTTGTACAATATTGTGTGTACGGGAAAAATCCATATATTCGGGTTTGTGTTCCGTTCATGAATTTTATATTTAACGGAATGTCAAACTGACATATGTTCCTATTTGGATATTTCAATGAAACAGGAATTTTGGAGTGGAATTAATTTTACTGTTGTCTGATAATTAGAGCATTAACAAAATTAAAAATGATTGTATTATCAACATACTTCCTGCACAATAAATTTATTTAAAAAATCACTTAGTCCACATAATATGTTTATTTATCACGTTTAACAGCAGAACAAGCTATAAGCGTCTTGGGACAATATACATTATTTTATTAACAAACTGCGCAGTTTGATCACTGTATGTATAACCATGACTATTTTGAGCTTCGTTTATTAAAGAATTTAATATGTAATATTGTAGGTTTTATTCAAGATTTCTCGCGTTGTCATTAGTATAACCGTAAAATTTGCAAATTGTTGAGATCCGAATGTAGAGTATTAATTGACAAGATGCAACGTTCAATCTAAATATTTCAATCAGTGTCGGCTAGCGGGCCCGAGTGGATATGTACAAATGCTACCTAATGAATTTATTTATAAATTAATTATTGTCCAAACAAATAAATAAAAATATAAGTCAATATTACTTAAAAGAATAGAATTTATTATTAATGTGTTCTTTTATATACTTACACGGTGCTCCGCTTCTCTTTTATATACTTACACGGTGCTCCGCTTCTCTTTTTTAAACTCAAACCGACCTTAACGTACGGGTCTCACAAACTTTCTCCATAATAATTCACTTCAAACAAAAATCTAATTAAATAATTTCAAATTCGAAAAAATTAACCTTTACGAAATCCTATACAAAAACCATTACAACAATCCATAGATATTTTTGGATGATTCTTTACAAAAACTCATCGATATCTATAACTACATCAATTCGTAGATATCTTAACATTCAATCTCACAACAGCATCAATATGATCCATAGCGCATTTTGAACTCCTGCAATTTAAACTCCACATTTTATATGAATATCTATGAATTCAACAATTATTTTAAATTCAAATCAAAAATCGATATTTTTAGAAATGCATCATATATATTAAAAATGTATCACTATATTTTAAATCATGGATTACTTATTTATGTTCAGGGATTACATATTTATGTTGAGGGATCAATATACTGGTTACATATCTTTGTTGCAATCACAAAATGAAACATATATTACAATATTGTTTTGTTCAGTATTCAAAAAGACTGTATTAGTATAAATTATGCATCAAAAATTAAATTTGAACATTTCTAAAATTCAAATAACAATAGAAACATTTTGTCATTAGAAACATTCGATTCTGATGATAGAATATTTTATTATGATCCTAAAAATATTGATTTTTAATAAACTCTTTAAGAGTCAAAAATTTAATTAAAATTTGAAATTACGTATTTGTTACGCTGTTCTTGCGTAAAATTCATACATTACAATTATACAGAGAGGTGGAAATTATTATTTGGAAATAAAGGATTTAAAATGAATGTATAAATTTAATTGACTCAACTAATAGCGAAAGCTGCTAGAAAAGATGGTCCAAGTCTTTCTCGTATTCAATTAAGATGAAGAACTTTTTTGGTTTTGTGAAAATTTGAGATTATGGACTTCTGATGACTTACTACATGTTGAGCGTAGTGATCAATGTATCATTTATGTCCGTCAGAAAACCCGACCATCATCAAAAGGACAGAGTTTTGACAACCTCCATCGATGAAATTGAAGAACATGAGAGTTTTCGCCTGGTGACAGGACTTCCACTTTGCATTGGAATCTTTGTTTGCTACCTTAACAAAAATAATAATTTAGGTGGACAAAAAATGTTGGACAAACTTGGACTGGTGAATATTTCCGTGAGACAATTCTGGATTAAGTCATTCTTTTCTTGAATAATGTGCCAGACCCTGCAGAAGTAAGCTTACTTCAAAGTAAGGTTCAATGTTTCAAAGCTCTCACAAAAACTTTTAAAGGTGGACAACTTTGACTTCTTTAATTGGGCAAATATAGGCTTTGTCGTCAAGGATTTTGTGAATTTGCCGCAACATATTTTCAGGTGAGAATCAAATTTGAAGTGAACTCATAGTTATTTTAGTATATCTAAAAGCAAACCAGAGATTTCCTTAACAATGTTTGTTAATCAGGACAACTATTATCAGAAGGTACTCTTCCTGGAATTATCCTCTGATACAATGTAATAATAATTTACGACGCCTTATATCTCTTACAAGAAGACAAATGTTATGTCACCTTGTCGGGTTATTTTATAATGTCTGTTTTATTCTGTCTCAGGTTTGCTGATGTCTTGTCGAGTTACTTCTGAGATGCTGGGATACTTCTTCGGCGCGTGGTTGCTCAAATATCACGAGTCTCTGGAAATAACCGTCCAGCAGTTCGCCGCAGGTCAACGTGGTGAAAAATGGATCGGGGCTTGGTGGCTTGGATATTGTATTATTGGTAAACAAACATTCATTCTGCTATATCCAGTTTTATTTTAATTATACTCTCTAGTTTTTCAAAAAGGAGCGGTTTTTGTCGTCATGGTAGCAATCTGCGGATACCTGTACAGATCAATAATTCCAGAATCAACCACACACGAAAATGGTTTTGTAAAGGGAAAGAAATCCATTTCTAAAGAACATCTCATAGAAGACCTGGTCGTTCAACACGATGAGAATTCTAAAGAAATGGAAATGATGGAGTATTCATTTGATGACATTCAATTTTCAATTTCTGCAGAGGATGATCCTCCTCAGGTCAAAGTTTCTAGTGTTGCAGGTAATAAAGATCATGTTTAGTTTTTCACATTTGTCTACTTTCTGTGTATTTGTATATTATTACGATTAAAAATAGATTCCGAATGATATTTGTAATCCTTAATGGATTATACTCCGCTATGGTCTAAATCATTAATATTTGTACGGTTGATTTTGATCAGTAAAAATATTTATAATTATGATAATAACTTGAACTAATCATACAAATCTTTTGATAATCTACTTTTTATAAAATGTATCGTTACAAATCTTCTGAGGGTAGTAGAATGAATAGTCATATGAATCATATGACTGTTGAATGATCTGCAGTTTAATACAGTTCTGATACAGGGAGGGGGCGATGGTTTTGTAACTTAACCTCTTCCAGACGGGAGCAGCCACGTTTGCTACTAAATAAAAGTTACTTCACCTGACGGGAGTAGCAAACTTGCTATTTTTCATTAGCCAATTAAAACCTCTCAGTGTTAAACTAATTTAAGATTGAAATAAAGTTTTGAATTATTATTTTACAATATTGGAATATTTAACACTTTATAATAATCATGTTAATGAATGCCACAAATATGAGCAGAATATATTTTGAATACTCAACAATAGAAAATCATAATTTTCCCTATAGATATTTTATTGTATATAGAACTTATGTAGCATGAGCGTACAAAACTACATTGTTACAAAAAACACGAGTTTTAAAACTTCTTTAGACGAAATTATAACAAAATAGATCAAATATTCTTTACAACAAAACCTTTTATATATTATTTATAAACTATTTATATATATATCAGTAAAACATATTTTTCATTTATATTTCAATATGTTTCCATTTCCTAATTATTACAAAACATTAAACTAGCTATAATGAAAAGTTTTAATATCAAGATAAACAAAAAAAATTAGTAAAATAATTATTCGTAAAAAGGTTATTCATATTTTTGGAAATTTTAAAAAATTTGAAAAAAATAGTTGCTATCAATCGGTTTTTCTAATTGTATATTTTGAAAACACGTTACATATTTCTGTAATTTGGCATTGAATAAATTTTAGCAAATTATACCAACGCAGAAACTGGAATTAGCATTAATCGACGAATCTAAAGTGTCAAAATATAATTTCGCTTCCTCATAAATAGTTTGATATCAACATAATAAAATGAATTTCGGTTCTGAATCAAATTTGTAAAGAAAAATAATATCGGATTTTGTTTAACATATCATTCACCCAAGAATGTTTGGAATTTATAATTTAGGAATAATATTCTTTTTCATCTACTATTCCTAAATTATTCAAAATATGAATATTTATTAGAACTAACGAATGAATAATGAACTATATCAAATATGTTGTATAAATTGTTCGTATTGAAAAAATTTTTCATACGCAACAATTAATTACATAATCAATGAAAAATCAATGTCTACATTTCAGTAATTTTTGTTATGTATGTAAAATTTCATATCATTAATTTAATATGATTTAAAGGATAATTATAGTTCGCTGCTTTAATATTTGAAAGAAGAAGTTTGAAATTTGAATATAAATTGTTATCATTCTCTCTCAGTATTTAAAAATTGAATATATAATGTTCAATAGCAACTTAATCGATTTAAACTGATTATTGACTATTTTCATCGATTTTAATAGTTATAAATATCATTTTCAATAGTACCAAATATTTATTTATTTCAGAATTTTTTCATATTATCAAAATCCTGGCCGTGAATCCAGTTTATAATTGTTTCATTATTGGAATTGTATTTTATACGTTTGCCTTTTCTGGAATTCTGCCTTTCTTCACAAAGTTTTTGGAACACAATTTTCAAACAACTCCAAGTTTCGCCAGTGATATTGCAGGTAATTGTTATATGTTTATCTTTATAAGCAAATCATTTCGTAACGAAATCTCTGAGACATGTTTTGAAATACCATGTCCATTTATTAAAACGATTGTCCGCCTTCTTAAATTCTCCCCACTTGTAATATATGTACTCTTAATCAATATTTAAAATTGTTTTAAAAGCTTGTTTTTTTTAAATTATGAAAACAATAAAATTATATTAATTTAAAGTTGACATACTTCATAATTTAAAAAATATTTTAATCCTTTTTGTACTATTTTTATTCATAATTATAATATATGTAAAACATTAATTAGCCCTTCATTTTTAATTTTTTTCTGCAGGTATAGGAATTAGCGGAGGATATTTATTGGGGTTCATTATTGGTGGAATTGTGTTTCATTTCTGTCGTTTGTCTATCAAGGGGAGTAACTTATTTTTTGTCATATCGCAACTGTTGGCGGCTTTAGCTTTTGTCTTGCTATTTTTCTTCCAATGCCCCACTCTCGAAATTATTGGCTTTAATCAGCAAAGGTTTGTTGTCTATCTATACAAATTGAATTTTTTAATATCTAAATGTTGGAGTGAATTACGAAACACACCATAACTAATGCATACTCTTAAAATTCATTGACTCTACATAATACTTCAAAAAATGCTAAGCCTAAACAAAATAATAAATGTAAGTTCATTAAAGAATTTCTAAATTACTTCAAAATAGTAATTTTCAAAACTGATTATCAGAAAGATTTTATTTAATAGTGGATAGAATGATTACACTCAACTTACATAAAACCCTCTTACGGAAACCAATGGCTAAGTCTCCAAATTCGGATTTTAAACATGCCAGGTTATTTATTTTTTGCTTCAATTCCATTAATAATAGTTATTTTTAGATAAACTGGAAAATTTCACAGTAAGCAGGTAAATTTCATCAATAATGCTTTATTTTTAAAAGATTGCCGATTAAAAGAAAAGTTAGTATCCAAATCAGTTATAACTAGTGTCTAAAAATGCGCATGTCTACTTTACTCTAGGGAGCAATGCCGCTAATTTTGAAGACAAATCAAAGATATTATACAAACAAATAATAACGCTACAAAAAGTATTTTTCATATTTTTATATTCTGACATGTGTAATGCTTGATATAGCAGCATTTTCAAAAATGAAACTGTACGACATGGATTATTTTAGTTGTTTTAACATTACATAGTATAACGTGAAAAGACAGTTTTACATCGTTTAAAAGAACATAAAAGTGTTCACTAATTAGGGAGGAATAGTTCATAACTACAGAATAATCCACAACAAGTTTAGCGGATTTCTAGTGAAGATTTAGTGAAGATTCGCCTGTAATTTGTTCGACCAAATGAAATGGGCTTTTCCTGTAAGTGAATTTCCGGTAAAGGGGCTGCCACCGATAGAAGCAGTCACCATATAAATATTAAAATGTTAAGAATTTTCATATATTTGTTAATGCTTTATTCAGAAATTGAGCTTAATTATATAAATTAAAAATAAATGTTAAAACTTCAATACAAATACACAAAAACACACAACTAATAAGAATATTAACAAAAATAATTAATAATAGTAAAGAGAAATTTAAATAAGATATAATTTTATATAAAAGTAGAAGTTTTAACTAAATACAGAATGGGGTATGCAGGTTTTAACATGTGCGCTGTAAAAGTTGCATCTACCTGATATAATAAAATATGCATGTTGCAATGAATTTTAGTCAACTCATTTTGTATTGATGATTGAGTTTTTCAATTTAATAATTTTACTTATTAGTTATTTATTTCTTAATTTTGATCAATATGTGTCAAATTGTATATTTGACGAATTCTTTAAAAAAACAGAAAGGCATAATATTGTCAGAATTATATATTACAGAAAATACTGACTATTTTATTTCGTATGAAATGATATATATTATTATTTAATTAAAATACAATTACAGTCAAACACAAATCATTTCGGAATGTATTTTATCTTGTTTTTTTAAAATTTTATAACATTGTAACATTATAATATAACTTATTCTATTAATAAACTAATTTAAAAATAAATTTAAATGCATTGTTCCAACATTTGAAGTTCCAACATTTTTATTCTAATTTGCTTATTGAAAATTGTCAAATTTGAATGACCTATTTCAGATTTGAATAGGATAACAGTTCTTCGGATACATTCTAAAATCTTCATTTTTAAATCCACAATTAGTATAAATTTAGCAAAATGACTGTTCTAATTCGGATAATTATTCCCTTGTCACGTTCAGCGGTCTAGCTAGAGGAGAATGTTCCAAGAACTGCAGCTGTCCAGCCGAGCATTTCAGTCCAGTCTGTGCCGGTGATCAAACCTTCTTCTCACCATGTCAAGCTGGTTGCTCTTCCTTTATCAACGATACGGTACGTTAACATTGAATAATTTATATTGACGAAAATGTTTTAGAAGTTGAATAGATATTTAAATAAAGTCCGTTAGATTCCATTTTATTTTATGATTTTATCTTTCGTCTGTGACATTTCTTAACAATACCTAATAATAATTTGGATTAATATTTTGGAGTAAATGCAAACTTAGTTCAATTATATATTAATTCAAATTTTAAAATTTTATATTTTTTCTAATAAATTTTTCTCTACGAAGATATTTGATAAATGCAGCTGTTCTGATATTCCGGTTACCCGAGGCTCATGTGAAGGTGTGTGCTCCAACCTCTACCCTTATGTGGTCATCTTCATGATCTCAGGCCTAATTGGAAACATGGCCAGTATTCCCAGTACCAAAGTCATTATGAAGTAGGGTGAATGGATAGTTTAACTGTTTTGGACATATCACAATTAAATAATGACCATTTTTTTTATTATTAGCCAAATCGATAAACGCTACAAAGCAGTTTCTCTTGCCTGCGTTAGTTGTATCTACGGTATTTCCGGTAAGTTGCGTTTCTTGTTTTAGAAATAAATAATATATGTTATGAGAGCAGACAGAACTAACCATAAATCGACCAAAATTTAAAATTAGACCCCTCTCCCAACTGAGTCGAAATAACGTATCCCTTACTACTACTCACAACGCATGTTGTGTATATTTTTATTTCTTCGTCAATAAAATTAGTCTTCATTTCAGAATTCGTCTACCCACCAATTGTCGGAGCCTTGATCGACAAAGCCTGCCTTTACGGTAATAATATTCAAGATGGAGGATCTGGATATTGTCTTATTTATGATCTTCCAAAACTTCATAATATTTATCACGGTATCGGCATTTCTGGACAAATTCCTAGTAAGTGCAACATTCAAAATTGATACACTTAACATAAATAAATTTATAAATATAGGTTGCATAAATTGTACGTTGTTTCATTTACTATAATGTTGGCAATATCTAAATATAATATTTATGTGTTCATTGACCTATCTATTATTTATCTATTATCTATCAGTACTAAATACATGGATTATAATTACCGCATATAATTAAAATCTGTGGAAAAGGTTTTTTTAATTTTTTTCTAGTCTATATAAATAAATGTATCGGTGAATAACTATGTACAATATAAAAATAATTTATATATTTTGCTAAAATAATTAGTTATTTGAGTGTAAATTAAAAAATCTTTATACACTTTTTGTATTTTGCAGGTTGCATTTTTTACTTTTTATCTTGGTATAATACACCAAAAGATTCGATAACCGATTCAGAAATGATCATTAGCGACTCCGTTGATTCCAGCTGAAGAAGTCATTGTTCTTCCTGAAATCTTCAATTATTCATCAAAAGTTATTTCATTAAAAGGAATTTCAAATTTTAATTTTGTGATGAGATTGTCCAACTTTCTTTCGCATTGATCCAAATATTCATATTTTTAACGATTATCGTTGTTCGTTCTGTCTTTCAAAAAACGGTATGGTTTTTTTTCTCCATTTTCCTGAAATTTCAAATTTAGGGAAGTGCAAATTGGATGTTTTACTTTGAATAAAATTTTTCCTTCAGTATCCATTGTATTTATACATTTAATTTATTGTTTTTATATTTATTTATGAGGAACCTTATTATAATAACACTATAAAAAATGTACTACTTCATAAAATATGTTTGTAGATTGTCATAAAAAATAATTTGTTATTAGAATTTCAAATCCAAATTTTTAAATAAAACAAAACTTCTTTTTAAATGTAATTTTAGTAAGTTAACATAATTAGTTATTTAAAATAATTATATAAAAATTGTAATTAACATGACTTAATTCGTTTTATTAAAATTTAGAGTATTTGCGTCTGAAAAAATAAATAACAATTCAATTTGTTTTAAACACAATATTTTTTCGTATTGAAGCTCTTTGATATGACCACACTTCCTCCGTTTTTCGCATATTGATATTGGTTTCTTCTACTTCGGGCGGACGTCCTTTCTTGAACATTTCTATAATTGTGACCTTTCTTTAATACCTCTCATTCACCCAATTATGCAATTGGAAATAGTTATCGAGTACATATTAGTGTCTGGTAAACAAAAGTAGTTTTGATGTCTCGAAATAGAATTCCGTATTTATTTAGTGCTCCGTTATAATTTTTGTTTAATTTCTAGAACGGAAGAATCTACACAAAATGGATAACCATTTTATTTAGGTATTACACATTTATTTGATATTATTTTTTGACTGTTATGCTCAGCCAATATTTATATTTGATAACTGGCATAATAAGTTTTGTAAAATCTCCTTTACATACATGCATAATTTGTAAAAGATAAGATAAATACAATTTCTATAATCAATGATTCCAAATGTATTTCATTTGCGGCTTTAACCCTAATGTAAACATCACCAAGTTCCTACGCCATACCTACTTAAGTTACTTACAGTTAATTATGTTGTTAATATTTTGAATGATAATTCAAATCCGGCGCCATATCTTCACAGTTTAGGCAGAAACAAATTCCTCTCTATAACAATCTACTTTGTTCAAGAAGTTTATCTTCAGCATTTTTTATAAATTGTATGTTTGTTCTATTTCATAAAAATTATTTCGTATACAATTTGAATGTCTCCATTAAAATGATATAATATATTTACAGTACTTTTATCTTTTTAGATTTACGATTAAATTTAATTAAATTTATATTTAATCAATTTCACTTTTTTAAATTGTTATAGAAGAGATATTGTGCGTCAACCAAAGTTATTCTAAAATTAATGCATACCTAACGTCAGACAGAAAGAAATATATTGTACATTTGTGAGTTTTACTAATAGACGGCCACGCAATTTATATAGATAACGAAATAGACAGTCTATGTATCTTCCCAGCTTTTATCCAGAAAATCAATAATTAGTGTCGACATAATAATGCATTTATTAAGCGTAAATGTCGGCAGGCTATTTTACGTTTTTACCTGGCTATAAAAGGAAATTGCATGTATATAGTTTAGTTAGTTTACCTAGCTACAAAATGCAGAATATAAATCCACATATATCATGTACATAGGTAGTTAAACCATACGATGTGTTTGTTTCACAACTGAATTTTTATTAGTGACTATTTTACTTCCAATTAATATTCTACAAATCTCTTTTAGCACCTCTCCTTTAACCGACGGTATGTTACAATTCATATTTTTTGTGACGTTGATAGTTTCGGGAATTATAAGTAGACGGAAAACAGCCACACCTATAACAATCTAATTTAAAATGATGGACAATATGTGAGCGTTCAAACAGCCATTAAATCATCCATTATTGAGAAATTCAGTTGATGAACTTTATCTCATTCATTGTACTTTATTATACCTAATACCATACGGGAATTTTATTAAATAATATCTTTTAATAAAAACGTAAATGATTTATATTAGTTTAGTTTAGTTATATATATATATAAAGATTCGTTATATATAAAAATATAGTTGCTTAGGATTATTACAGTTCTATTGAGATGAGTATTATACTATTGATAAAGCAACTTTCTAAATAATTTTTTACTAATTGTGACTGTTAATGATAATCAAATATTGATAAAAATGGCTATTATAGCGTTTGGTTTATTGCAGAAAAAATAGGTATCTATCTGCTATTGAAGGTTGCGCAAATTTGTCAGTTACATAATATATAAAAATGGCTAATATAGCGTTTGGTTTACATTATATATAAGATATTTATATATATTTATAAATATATATATTATTCTAACCATAATATATAAGAATTGTGTATCATTTAACAATATTCAGGTAAACCACAAAAAGTTAAAATAAAATTATTCTAAATATAATTAGACAGTTTAAAATTTTACTTTATTGTTTTGAACCTGTATATTTTTATGATGTGGCTCTCAGACACACCTTGCCTTATTATAATACTCCTTTAATAAATTTATGTAAATTTGTACACAAAAATATTTAATTAGAACAGACCATAAACAAATTAATGTGGCTAATGTAGATAATTTCTCGAACAAGACAAACTTGATTAAAACGAATTTAACTTGACGTGCTACCTGCACATTAATTTATACGTTTTTATTGGAATATAACTTTTCTGATAAAAACAAGAATGGTGATAGATAATTATTTATTTTGTAATTATTGTAATTAAAACAGCATGTTGTCGTAAACAAACTGTTCTTAAATATATACTTGATGAGGAAAAAACTAGTCTGAAACAAACGATGTTAAATTGAGGAATTTTGACATTTTTGTAAGAATATATTACACAATTTTAAAATTATTTACTATTAAGATTTACTACAATCACATTTTTAACAATTTTGACATGTTAGATAAATTTATATATTATTTGAATATCTGATAATTTTTAATGCAATACGTTTAGAAAATATTTTAATACTTTTAAATTGAATAATTTTGAATTTCTAACTTGAATAACAAAATTTTCTTACAAAATTGTTAATAGTAATAAATTTATCTTTCTTGTAAATATTTGCACTAAAAAAACACCAAATCCCAATTTTTTAAATCAAAAAATTGTATTTTTTTATAACTTTTGTAACTAAATTTATTAAATATTAATATTATAAATTATTTTGTGTTTTACGAAGAAACTGTTGGTCTTAAAATTTCAGCCAATTAGTGCTAACTTGATACTAAAAATAGAATGTAAACAAGTTGCTATTGACGACTCAGGAATCTTAAAATAAATGTGTAAATATTTCGTCTCTTCTTTTTAAAACCACATTAAAAGTGAAATTTCGGTTCTATTCAATTCGTTAAAGGGAATTAATAGCCATTTATTAGTGTATAAGGGAGAATAGGATCATAGAATTTTATCGATAATAATAAATTAGATTCATTCTATAGGTTTTATCTCAGAAGTCTTTTGATAATGTTTTTTATTTATATTTTTAAAATATTGTCAGCAGCACATTTTAAATTTAACGATCCAGAGTGGATCACACCAAACGCATTCATGAACTGAAGGGTCGCTTAACTTCCAACTAGCACAATTTTAAGCCAGGAACGAAGGAGTTCGAGATTGGGCTCGAACCTGACCCTAGACCACACCCTCGGCTTTAAAAGCCTGCGTCTGAACCACTCGGTCATTAGTTTTATTAGTTTATTATAAAATAGTTTATAAATGTATATGATTATTTAATTAAATTAATTAAATAAACAAGATTGAATGACATAAAAATTTATTCTGTTAAGGAGGTCCTTTTATAAATAATACAACAATACATTCCAAATGTTAAAATTAAATATTTGAAAACATTTAATCCTAAAAAGGTTTATCAACTCTTATGAACTCTCGGATAATCTAAAAACAATTTATTTCCTATTCCTTTTAAATGGAATATTACAGACGTTGGATAATTACAAAATGTCCGGTCCATTTCTCCAAATAACTGAAAATTAATTTTCTCGGTTACACTCTCCTTATATATATAAAAAATTGCGACTGATTTGTTTAACATTAAGTAACTGTAATTCCTAATAATTATATTCTAACATAGAAATTTTCTCATTGTTAAAACAATGTTATAATGATGTCATAATTATGGCTTTAAAATTATTTTTATTTACATCGAAATGAACACCTACTCACGAATGCGTCTATTCAAAACTGTGAATGGTAAGAAATAATTGCTTTCCTGTATTTTTAGTAAGTGGAATCGAAATAAATGTATTCATCAGAACTAAATTCGTCTTCTATTGTAATTACTATTCTTAATAATTTGATATATATATTCTTGTAGATCCCTTTTGGATAAAAACATTAAAAAAAACTGTTACTATATTACAAAATTTTTAAAATTTACAATTAATTAAATACAATATTAATCAATTGAACAATTTATTGAACAACTATCAAGTAAGAAAAAACATTAGATTAACGATAAAATTATTTTTTTAATCAAAAACAATATAAATAATTACTCACATGGATTAAGCCCCACTTACGAATCAATTCATTCTTGGTTTCGTTATCCTCAGAATAAATAAATTCTCACAACCGTCTTTAGCGAAATCTTTTGTCTGACAATAACTTAATTTATATGCTAACTACGAAAAACCAAAGTAATTTTCAAATTCAATATATATAATGTATGAGAAAATATACTTAATTAACCCTCCATATTATACATAAATCTTTATTCATATGATTACGTATTATCAATAATCATTAAAGAAAGAATCGTTGCAGGTAAGAAATTCTTGCAATCTATATATAGGTTGTCCGGAAAAAAAATTGTTTTTTTTTATTTCCAAATATCTATTAGTCTTCAAAAATTCGTTTAATTAATCCAAGAATTATATTTGAATAATTATATGAATAATAATAATACAGAATAAATCAATAACGATTGTTAGTAAA
>JAUZNC010039436.1:0-18062 GCA_034780395.1 Vannuccia rotundouncinata | reverse complement strand
TCGTTCAACCTCAATGTTGCAAAACACAAATCTATCCAAAAGGTTCATGTCTGGCGAGTATGGAGGTTGAGAAACCCATCGGATGTGATTTTTAGCGAGGAACTCTTCTGTCATTCTGGCTTTATGAGGCCGAGCATTGTCATGCATGATGACTAAATTTCCTCAGAGACGAATAGCTTGCAGGCGTTCCAAATACTGAATATATCGATATGCATTGATGTGTTCATTGTGAGGGAGAACTTCAGAAAAATGATCACCACGGTGGTTAATACCGACAATAATGTGGAACTTAATGTCCGATATAAGACGACGAGCCATTACTGGGTGATTAACTCGACAACCCCTTTCATCTACTCATGAACGGACATTCTGTGGTGGAGGTAGTGGTCTTGCAAAGATTATTACGACAGTAGCATCCAATTCATCCAATATATTTTGGGCTTGCAGTACTCGTTGCTCTTTGTGTGCATCTGATAAGGAATGTGGTACCCATCTTTCACACACACTCTTCTTGTAGAGATCTTTTTTCAAAATGCGCCGTACAGAAGACTCGTGCATATCAGTTGTTTCTGAAATTGATGCCAGTGATATATGTGGATCTCCTTCAATAAGATCCCTAACTTGCTGAATGTTATTAGGTGTTCTGGAGACTCTTGGACGACCTGAGCCCTCTTTTCTCTTACAGTTAGTCCTGTCCTTCTCTTTAAATTCCACCACTAATTGTTGAATCCGCCGTTCATGTATCACATTCTCTTCACGTATATCACGCTGCTTCTTTGATGTGCCTGACATCATCCAAAGCTTTTGACATTAGGCACGTAAGAAGTGTGAAACTAAAAGTAGGAGAACATCAGTGTCTCTTGATGACACAACAACTGTTTTAAATCGATTGTGCACAGCATGCAAGACCAACCTTGTGTCAGCTTCTTTATGTGTGGATCTCAGCGCATTCAAATCAGTTGTATCTGTTGATGACCTGACTTCAAGTTCCTCCGTAAAACCTCCAGCAATTACAATTTATTTGTGATTTAGTGCCCGTAAATACAATTCTTCGGACAAGAAATTTGCCAGATTGCCTTTATTATCTAGTGACAGAAAATTATTCCAATTTTTTGGAAGATGGGCATCACGACCCTCTATAAGTCATCTAATTGGTCGAGCGGCTTTACTGCGCCGTGATCTTGTATGTAGTACCTTTTATTGTCTCGCTCCTTTACCTGTCGTCGAACACAACATATATTCGTTGGTAACCTAGAACCAGCTTTTAGTATTGCATTTACGTATGTGTCAGCCAGATCTCCAAAAGTCATTGCATTGTAAAGTTTTCCTATAGAGCTACCACTAGGGCTTGTCCATAAGGCAAGATGATGTATCATGAAGTTCAATAGTTTCTGGACAATTTATGCCACAAGTGACTTATTGCCCGTGCAAAGTGTACCATTCATTTCTGCAAGTGATAAAGGAACAAGAATAAGCTCAACCGGCCGATCAGCCTCATATGCGGAAATTAGGCGTTTGAGAACATTTCTGTCTGCTTTTAGGATAGTGTTTTTGTCTTTGCTTTTGGTGTCTTAAAACCACTTTATATAGAGTGGCAAATATCGGAGCGTTATTTCTGTGCAAGGTATCACGAAATGAAAATTCGGGTTTGTCATTTAAGTTTGTTACTATAAAACTTCTTCCTTCTCTTTACCTCTTTGGCAGGAAGTATCGCGTCTTTTCTGTAATTTTAACATTTTGGCGGCCATTTTGAACCGTTTATGATCTCTGTAAAATTCATTTATTATCCGATTAAGTTTAAATGTCGCAACAACATACAAAATATTATGATTAAACTTTTACTAAACTATATTGTTGTAGAAAATATCGATACTTTTGGAGATAAATTGAAAAAACATGTATATTTTACCCGCCATTTTGGTTTTAGAAGGTCAAAAACTTAAATTTCTTCTTTGGAACCGGTATATTCGAATTCAGCATACTTTAATTGTGAAATAATGTCTGGTTCCAACTTTTACCTCAAAATGCACTTAAAGACCTTATACATGCCCTTTTTTGAAAAATTCGTCTTGTCTACCAGGCATTGGATAGCAATTCGTGTATTTCGCTAGCTTTTTTACCATCACGCACCATAGTTAAAACAAAAAATTAACACAATCTGGCTTTACGTCTTCCATTATTAACAAATAATGAAAATAGCTAATAGTGTTTTAAATTTAAATAGTTAAATGCAATTTGAAAACGGCAATTTTTTTGAAACACACTATATTATATAACATTTAGAAAAAATTATTTATCTGATTTTAAAAACTATCGTTTTGTAAATAAAGTACAAACGTCAACTGTTGAATGGTAACTTATAATACAATATATATAAATATATTTTTATTATAATTTATTGTCAGCCAATTTTTTAAATAAGCTACTTAATGATGATACTACCTACCTCTATAAAGCAATTAATAAATAATATGATAGCCAAACAAAATATACTTTATTATTATTAACAAACAAAGAATATAACATGTTATGAAATAATACAAGTAATTTGATGTCGTCATATTACTAAACCATTAACAGTAGAACTGAGGGCGGGGGTGTATTCACTTTTAATTTTATACATTTTTGAATTACCATATATTTTTTAAGACTAAAGAAATTAAGGAAGTCTAAGTCTAAAGTTAAAGTATTGTATTCAGAAACATGTCAACATATTCAGTATTATCAACATGTTCAACATCATCAAGCACCTCCTAGTCTTAGAGAATCTTAAAGCACGTCGAAAAACCAATTACTTAATATGTATTAGTATACAAACACAATACTGGGTTCAACAACAGAACTTTGATTCCATTGTTAAAAGCAAAATAACTACACGTATTGTATACAATACACTATACAGCTGAATAGGTGATAAAGGTTTTTAAAATAGATTTAAAATTAATTGTATTAATTAATTTAATTTAATGTCTCTGATGTATTTAACTTTATTTTGACAAGATTATAATTTTAATCCGATAGCGATATTTATATTTTAAAAATTTTCAAAAGATGAATATAGTCATTATAAAATAAATTGAGCAGGCTACAATGTTATGTAGAATACTTTGTGTAAGTATTATTATATTATTAGTTTTATGCATTTGATACGGAATAATTTGTTTCATTTATATATATGAATAACACCATATTTTGTCGATCTTTTTTATTGATAAAAATTTGCTAAATTTGTGAAACATTTTGTTTTTGAAAATACTTTTCTTCGTTATTAATTTATGAATATGTATTTGAATGAACAAGAATACTTTATACAATTAACATCCGTTCAGCCTTTTAATTGTTTGATGAAAAAACAATAACCAATTGTCTCTTTCAAGACATTTTGAAAATGTGAAAATATTGAACACTTTATGATGTTGGTTTAGTTGTTATTCAATTTGTATGAGTATGTATTCTCTAGTTCTGTTAGCATAACTTTATTAACGTAGATACATAAATTAATCAATGTTTTGATGTAAACGAGTGAGATTGATGATTTTCGAAGTTGATCAATACATGGCCTTCAGTTGTCTGATTCTGAAACTTTTAATAAATATTATTTATATGAAAAATCGTACTTTAGTAAAAAAGCAAACAGTATTATTTCATTTTAAATAAAGACTTACCTATTTTGTCAGTTCAAAGTATTTTCAACTGAAATATCAAAATTCCAATTGATTCAGTTATTTGAAATCTTATGAATATATATATAGTATACAATAAATACATTAGAATCAAAATTTTAAATTTTCATATATTACAAAATATTTTTCAGATTTCTCAAAATAGAATTGAAAGTATTAAATAAAAAATGTTGACAAATATAAAATCAATATAAAAATCTAATCAATTAAATACCTTAAACTATGATAATAAACTTTTAATTCTATTATATTTTATAACGCTTAGTTCCTTTAACCTTATCCATACCAGGGACTGGTGGGGGATTCGGTGACTGTTCTCATAATGAAGTTTTCTACTTTTAGCGCAAAATTTACTTTCATAGATCATGAGAGCGGTTCCATATCCATCACTCTCAAGTTACCATATTTCGAAATTTAATAGCCTATATTATGTGATAATCAACACGATAAAATTGTAATAAACAAGAATCCAAATCAAAAGTTTGAATGATTTAAAGAAAAAAATAATTTTTTTTTAATATTTTTAAATACATAAGCAATATTTTTGATATTTTTGAAAAAATATTTTATAAATTTGAACTGCCTCAAAAAACGATCTTCTTTGATTTTCCAATTTTTGCAAGATTATCTATCAGAAAACATCCTGGACTATCATCATGACATGTTTATGCACTTGACACTATAAAAACATCAAATTTGGTAAAGGGCCCGAATCGGTATGTCAAATCGGAAAAGAAATCGGTATGGATAGAGTTAAACTAATTAAATACCTATCGTAACTCAGTACCTGGAATGACACCATCATGCATGGTCTCTGCTGATAATAAAATGCCGAAGGTGGACACCAGTGTGAATGCCGCGTAGAACCATAGACAAAACCGATCTATAACTCGAGCAGCAAACTTCCACTCCTTCCCAATAATGCTGTCAGCCTCGTCGTCTTTGATTTTCTGTGTCACGAATCGGAGCTCAGTAAGAATCGATTCTAACTCATGACGCGTTGTGCAAAATGTTGGAGTGGGATTGGGCGGTGGTGTGGGGGCTGCACCTACAATTGAAAAATGGAAAGAACCTTATTAAGAGAATTGTTTCAGAAAAAAAAACATTTCAAAAATCATTTATTGCTTAGTTTTCAAATTATCAAGTTTTTGAATAATTAACGTTTGAATAAACCTCATTCCACACATAACAATTAACCCTTCTACTGAGCACTTTGAGACAGTGCGTGTCACACCATGAGGTTGTTGTGCAACAATGTGTTTATTTAATGAAGTGTGACACGGATACTAACTGACTAATGGTAATTGGACAGTGTCGTGAGCATTCACCAATACCTAGGAGGTAATTGTCAGTTAGTAAGCATGTCACTTTCATTGTGTGGAAGATTGCACTTCCTGATTGTAATTGGAGAAAGAACTACAAGATAAGGATCTAATTGTATGAGCTTCGCTGTTGGTTTGAATGAAACCGAAGATGCAAAGAAGAGCAGGAATGCCACCACTGAAGTCTTCCGTACGAAACTAGCTCGTCACGTGCCACGTTGTGTTATCTGAAAGAACTCTTCGTATGCATCAGCGAAATCCTGGAGTGAACCGCGAAAGCTGCCATATGTGTGCAAGACGTCGCCAAAGACGCACAAAGTGCCGTCCGTCTATGCAACAGTCTGGCGTGTGTTGTTAATGTTGAACTGTGATCATTTTAATTTCTATTTTTGTACTATACCTAAATTTTATGCCTCCTTCTATTTATATCATGTAATAGAATACATTAAATTATTATTTGTGGCTTTTTAACTAATTTTCGAAGTTCCAGTAAACGTTAGTCAAATATGTGCCCAGTAGAATGGTTAACAACACCTGATGTTGAAGACTCTCCAACTCTTCGCTTGTTGCTGGCCTGACCGCCAACACAATTAAAGTAAGACGGCGGTGCAACACCGTTCCACCTGGTGGAGAGCACTCTGAAATCGTCGTCCAAGTCCAGGACATTGGCCAGAAGGGATTTCGATGATCGCTCCTGCATGCCAACATCATACAGACAGGTGTTGCCAGAATGAGCACCATTATTTGTTGCCGTGGCTACAGGGAATTCGAGATCCAATCGAGACGCGACCCTCTTCTTGCTGGCAGCTGCCGACTTTGACCCGGTTGGTCCGTAAATGGCTGGGTCGATTTCCAGAGCACCGACGTGTGGGAAATTAGTTTCTTCAGTAGACTTTTCCTCTTCGGGTGGGGCAACCGGATGCTTCATGAAGAGCATTTTAGCCATCCAGGTGTTGACGAATATTTTAATCTGAACAAAGGTAAACGTTGATATATAAATGTCGGGCATACGAGATTTAGGTGTGGCAGCTATATTATCTTGTTATGAACGTGTAAACAGGAATTTTAAAGAAACAAAATCATTTTCTTATCAAATAAAATATCTATGTCTACTGTGAGATTTATTGTTAAGATATCACGAATTGGTGTAGTTATAAATATCGATGGTATGGAGAATAATTATCCAAAAATATCTATGGATTGTTGTAGTAGATTTGTAAAGGGTTTGTAAAGTTTAATATTTTCAAATTCAAAAATATTAAAAATATTGAACTCGTAGATATCTTAACAATCAATCTCACATCTACTGACATGACTGTTAATAAATATGTTTTCGTTAGTTAATCAATAATAAACAAAAACCTACAAATTTCGGCACTTCTTCCGCATCATGACTTCTGTGGTGATAATTTAGCACACCGATTGTACAAACAACAGATGCTGAACACAGTATCATAATTACCGAAAAATATGTACCTGGAACAAGGAAAATTTGTGAACCCTGTTACTCGTATTTAATTTACGATCAATTTAGATAAAACAAATTCGAAATATTATGAAAATAACTGTTTGAATTACCGATTTTGATTAAAAATATAGGCATGAAATATGTCGGAGTTTGTCAAAACCTTACCTTACGCTTTTATTATATAATTTTGGCATGCTGAGCTGAGCTTATGACTCTAGTTTTACTGTATGTGTTAGATAATTCAATTACTATTCTATAAATTAATTTTTGGACTTTTAAATTTAGTTTTCTCTTTGAAACTTTTTTATCACCAAATAAGAATTAAAATTGGAAAGTCTGATCATTTAGTATTTTTCTTAAAAAATTAAATGTATTTATTATTGGCTTTATTTTATTTTAATGTTGTTTTCATTTTATTTCATATAACTTATGATAATATGATTTATTTACATTTTGATATTTACTTCCGACTTAAATTATATACGTTTATTTACTTTTTCTAGTTCTTACCAATAAGAGGAATCGCCACTGACGTTTGCGGCATATTGTCAGCAACAAGGAGCAGAATCATTGTTTGGGACAAAAGAATGGTCACACCTGAAAATAAAGAAGCAAATTGCATCAAATTAGTGTATGGTTTTAGAGATTGTTTAAATATATTTTGATTTTGAATAGGGTAATTTAAATACGTTAAAATAGTTAGATAAACTATTTCAAAACTATTAAAAATTACAAATATAACATTTCAGCTTGTTTTGTGTTAAATATTAACAGCACATTTTACAAGTTAATATTGCGAATTAGTTTCAACGTAGTCTTATTGAAATCTGATAAATAATAAATAAAAGAGAAAAGGTGACTCACCTAAGCCAATCTTTTCTCCAGCGTCAGGAGGCAGTGTGAAAACCAGCAAGGCAATTATTGAAACCAAAGCACAGGGGATAATCAAATTGAATATATAGTAGAGGGATCTTCGTTGCATTTGTAGCTTCAATTTAATATCGTAATAATTGACGTCACAGCAATCGTATCTATCAACATTCTGAATAACATTGCTCTCTAAAAAAAACACAAATGAAATATTTGACTTAAAGCTTCAAAATCATCTCATCATTATATTATAAAAATATTGCATGAGGACATTTGAGTTTGTAAAAGTATTGACTTAAATATGGTAACATACCTCGTTATCTATCTTTTAATGATCATTACATTTACTTCAAATTTCTTCACAATTTTAGTTATTTATATATTTAAACTTCTTTTTATTATAAGTGTTACTAAAATTATATTAAACTACGCTATAGTACTGCTAAATTTATAAGTAATATACAATATACATAATCAATATCATATTGGTTAAAGTTTTAATATATTGAAATTTGTCGATACGATTGCAAAAAACATTTAAAAAATGGTGCAAAATATGCACAAATCAATATTTTATTCATCTCTTACTAACACGTCATAACATATATAAATCTATAACTTACTGTACAAAGTCCATTCCCCACTCTTGACGTAAGACGTCAAGTCAGCCTTCCCATCTGAAGTACAAGCACCGGTCATGGTCTGAGTACCATTATCCTCAATACATTGAAGTTTCAAATCAATTCCGTTGCCGTCGTAGGTCCAGCTACCGAATTTGATAAAGCAATCCTGCCGATCGAAGGGGAAGTAGGTGATGTCTATGGTACAAGTTGAGCTAAACATTCCAGGCGGCACAAAGTGCATCAACCCGGTGTGGGAGATAACCACGTTGGTTGGAAAGGCACTATCAAACATTTCATTTGCACTGAAAAATAACAACAATATTTTAAGTCATAAATATCATTTGTTGTTATAATTTACATATTATCAATCATGAATGCGGTTATTTATTTAGTTAATATTAAATCCATACAATTATCCTAGATCAATTCGATACAATGCGTAGATGCCTAAAAAAAATTTTTAAATAAAACTTTAGAAGTTTTCTTTTAAAATTCCAGAGTATAGAAGAAACAGAGTAATATTAACTTTTCAGAATTATATAATTGTAATAAAATAATAATTTAATATTAGTAACTACTATATGGGAAAACACGTTTTTTCTATTAATAAATATCATTCATTCATTTTAAACATTTGAAGTCAGTGTAAATTTATATGTTTTTTGGTTCGGATTTATATTTGTGAAATAAATGATTAAACAATTAATTGCTAATTGTAATTATAATTGTAATTGGTAATTGTAAAAAATGTATTTGTTGAGAGAATTAATATCATATGTTCAATATAATTTCCTTCCTCTAAAATAAAAGTGAGACTATTGTTTAATTCAAATATTGATTCAACATATCGAAAACAGAAATTTTAATAAAAGGAATCGTTATATAAAATCGTGTAAGATACAAAAGTGTTTAAACAAATACCTGTTATACATGAGCAGATCGGGTTTCCATACTTTTGAAGGGTCAACATTGATCAAGGTAATATTTCCAAATTCCAGGGGGTCCCATTGAAAATGGTAATCGTACCAAAACTTAAAAGAAAATAAATAATAACATGTATTTTTATTTGCAGATTATTTTTTTAATGTTTGAGATGAGATTTCTTTTTGAGCAGAGTGTTGAAATATTCGTATCGTTGTATTTTCTCCCAAATAATTTATAATTAAATTTTTATTTATAAATTGAAGTTTTAGAAGTAATTACTTTTAAGAGAGTTTTCTTTTAATTAATATTGACCAGTTATATATATGTCTGTCTTACCTCGTCCAACCAGAGTGTCGTTTTCAAAATTTGATTTTTCTCATCCTGAAAGAAAATTGTTTTTAGTTTCGTTGTTAGTTTAGGTCAAACTAAAATGTTTGTTTACACACAATGCTTTGATTCATGTAATGAGTCATTTTTGTAAGTAAAATAGTTTTTTCTTCAAATTAGTCAATCTTTTAAGCTATTGAATATTGTATATGTTGTTTTCTTTTTACTAACATCTTTCATTTATACTCTCTGGTTAACCTCCCATTTAAGTTATGTCTTTAACTGAAATGTCTTGTCAGAAACCAATTATTATTTTCGAAACTGAATTTTAACTTTATTATAATATGGAGTCTCGTCAGGTTCAGGGTCAACAATAGGAAACTTACTACGTCTATAATTTGAATCAAGGATATCTTCAGCCGGACCTCCAGCGGTTTTTTGTCATCCTTGATGGGGCGTTCTTGTGGATTATGGGCGTCTTTTCTAGTAGGATCAAACAATAGTTTCAACAATTTCTTTTCGTATTTTCCTCCATTTGATGCTGCAACAAACGATGTAAACAAATAAATCTTACAAATATAAATCTGGAAGGAAGTAGCAAATTTGTTTACCTGGAATGTATTTTAATTGACATAATTTGTTTATCAATTACTTAATAATTGCGACAGAGAGTATATTTTCATAAATACTGATTGATAACTATCTCTCAGAAGGTTCATTGATTAAATATTGATAAATTGATTTGTATATCTGGTTGAAGGTATTGTGGTTTCAGATTTGAATGGAATCTCTTAAAACATCAAATGTGTGAAATTATTCTAATTATTGTGTTATCTATAGCTGACCATGGATATCGTAATGATATTTATCTAGATCGGCAAACTTAAGTAAATCAATTATTTCCGAAATAAAAACGGGCAAAAAGATAAAATGGTAAAATCTTGTTCCGCCCATAATTTTACAAATAGAGCTGTGAAGAAGACCAAATTATCAATATATATTTGCACAAGTAAGTTCTTTTAATTTGCAGTCTTTATTTTCAATATATAGTCCTGATTATCCTATATACTATATGTATAACAATATTTTTTTCTGGAGAATTTTACATTTAAGTCAATTTAATTTATTTTAATCAGTTTTCTATTGATTTTCCTGTTTGTTTTATAAAATAAAGTACTTGGGTTGTCAATCTAAAGAAGTTATTTGCCTATCAATGTAGCTGATTCATTTATAATTCGTCCATTGTTTATATAGAATGACAGTTAATACATGATATTATTCATTTTCGCAATTGATTTTGGATTCAATTACAATCCATGAAAAAATAGAATATCTCTGTGGTTTTAACATTTTTATGATGTATTTCAATCTCCATATATGGTATATTCTATTTTTCCAATTCTAACTCTGTATTCTATTTTATTTAACAATATGTACAATACTTTTAATGATTTGTTAAAATGTATAATATATTTATTTATTACTGAATTATAATTCTTTCGTTGGAAATGCTTTCTATATATCGTTTGATAAAATATCGAGTAAGTATTGAATTCTAAGTTTATACTAATATATAAGATACTCTTTTACAAGTATAAATGACTGATTATATTTTGGTGCGTGTGTCAATGTTGTAATAATTTACGTGTACAAATGTTTCAATTTGATAGACTCATATTTAATATTCCCTAAATCTAAAATCATAAACGGTTGTTTTTACAAATTTATTAAAAATTAAAACATTATATTTCAATAATATAGTTTTTCGTTTTATGTTTATATCGATCGGTCAGTTTACATTATTTTGTTAATAATGTTTTAATTTTCAATTTGATGGCTTTCAAAGTAAAACTATATTATTAAAATGTATTGAAGTTTACATTTTTAGATAATATATATAAAGTAATCATAATTCAATCACCCATAACTCTTCAAAATGATTATTTTAATAAATTATAATCTTTCATAAGAACACGAAAGGGTGGACATTATAAAACCATAATTTCCGCACATTTCCACGAAACAATTCAGAAATTGATTTTTATTTGCTTGTATTGACCCGTGGAAAACTTTGCCAGTAATAAACCGCTTAAACCTTAACTGCAGTTATAGTTGTAAAAATAAATTGTTATTTTCTTTGTTGCTCTACTTTCTGCCTACCCGCATGTCATGACGCATGAGAGGGAATATTAAAAATTATATAAACTTACTAGAAGTTTGCGTAAACTAAACTTGTGACTGACATGTGTTGTCTATAAACCGACCATGGCCAATTATTCAGTAATTGTTCGCGATTATACTAAATAATAAAGAAATATGATATTGTGCCAACATAAAAGTTGATTTTCGAATTAATATTGTTCGAAAATGCAAATAAAAACGTATGGCATTATTTTTCCTTTGACGTCATTAAATTAAGGTTATATTGTACTGAATACCACTCATTAAAATAAGTAAAACCAAAATTTTTAGTGCGTAATATAAAATAAATGCATTGTATTTAAGTTAAAGGAGTTGCAGCTATCGAAAGTTTAATCCGACCTATATTTCCGGTGCATATTAAATCGATACTATATCTAACTATAGTATTATTGATTACGATTTTGAATAACTAAAGGTATCATAAAACATAGTGACTTTTGAAAAGAAAATTTAAATATATTAAAAATATTCAATTACATCGCGTAATACCACAAACATCCTTCCGATTACATGTATCTGATAGAATCATTGAGGTGATACAAAATTATACCATAGTAAGATTATTATTATAGGCAATTTACAATTCGAAAATTTCAACAGGCTAGCCTTATTATAAATACATTTAATTTATGTAATTACTCTTAATGTGGATAGTAATGCTGGCCACAATTGGTTTGAAAATACGTCATATTTAGAGCTTTGAACATTGATATCTAAAGAATCAATAATATAATATAATTCCGCACAATAAATCTAATGTGATGTCCTTTATTTAATTAAATAGAAATGTTGTATTCGCATGGCATCTTCGTTTGCAGTAACACAGTTTTATTGAAGGCTAGTTACGGACAGTGTCATCTGTTCCTAAAAATCCCCAAGAGACACAAAAAGCAACAATAATGTGTTTTGGGAACCCGTTTTTCTTCATCTCTGTCTTCGCAGCTAGCCACGGGAGCGCAGGAGATTCACCAAGTTTCCTGATTTCTGTGCCTGTGTGTAGAAGCTAAGAGGACAACTTTGTGAACGGCACATTCTTCTGGTGCTAGATCGTTGTCAGGGTGAATAAGCAATAAAGGACGAGGTGAAAAGGGGAGCCAAAGGAAATAAATGGAGGGAGAAAGTATGTGTATGTTAAACATGAAGTAAGAACTTCGGGGGTCATTTACACAGTTGTCTGTATTTTATATATTTTATGGGTTGCCTACATACCCGCTAAACTGAGGTTTAATTGCCAGCGAGGAATGCTGTCGTCCTTTTATACCATCGCAGTATTTAGGTAGTTGTGTTTGAATGGGGAGATAATTGCAGTTATATTGGAGGGAGCAGTTTGGCCATATATACACAAGAATAAAACGCTTTTTAAGGCCTTAACACATCCATGGGGAGGCAGAAATTTGACAAACTAACGAATGTGTATATCTTGGGTGTTACGTAAATGTAGCACCTTTGAATTCTGTTGTTAACACTTTATAATAATAATCAATATTATACATTAATATCTAGAAAATAAAAATTGATATATTGAAACTTTTTAATTATAAATTACAACTAAGATTTCGACTTATAACGGTTATGATTATCGTTCTCTAAAATTAAAACCTTCAGTTATATACTACAAATTTATGTTGCGATTTCATATAACAAAAACGTTTATTGTAATTTTCAAACAATTCACATTCTATATGAAAAATCTTTAAAGCAGTGATTATTTGTAATTTATAATAATGTAAGCATTCATAAGTGTAATGATTGTATAATTGGATATTTATCATTTATTGTAAACTAGATTTGTAAATATTAGAAATATCTAAATAAATAAACACATATGTTCCAATATTTGCTTTTTATTTCTTGATTGGTAATAAATAAATAAATTATATGTATAATTACACTTTTAAAACAATTACGTATTTATAAAGGTCCTTTATACGAATCATTATTTTATTATTAAAATTTTGAATATTTAATTTCGTTAATTTAATAAGGTTTGATCGAAACAATTACCGATATATATTTATTCGCGAACCTTGTTATAACTATTCAATCTTGGATTTCTTTCCGGTCTAGATAAATATGTCAATAATTGGGTCATACTCAATATATATTTAAACATTTAATAGAAAATTAATATAAACACATTGTCTCATTGTAAAACTATAAATACTGTCAGCGGTTGTGTTTAAAGGGACCAGTGATTTCGAAAATTAAGTTTTAACATATATAAACTTTATTAAATGTAGACACAGCGTTTAATATAATTATAAAACCATGTTCATTTCGATTATATATTGTTCGTGTTTCACATTATAGTTATAATATAACCACAAATAAATAAATAAAGCTAATTTAAAAAATTATAAATATTACTACAATGCCGTTTATTAACTTTCATAAAAAAGATCTAATCAGCCATTATCGATTTTATTTGAACTATTCAAGACAGCCGGCATAATCTTGAACATTTTCTGTTCTGCTATATTTGTTTTGGGTAAACTTTTTCCGGGGCGGCGTAGAAAGGGGGGGGTTGGGACAAACTTATTCAATTTAGAAAGTTTTGTCTGGTTCCCTAATCGCTGCCTCTGTATGACAGCCATTTTACGGTGTATAGTTCCAATATACTTATTAAATATCCCGAAACATAGCCAGCGGCTGGTTGAAATGGAAGGTGCTCTATAATGTAGAAGCACAGAGGTTAAGGGAAAACTATATTTTCCTGCCTCCAAGAAAATAAACAATATTTGGAACATGACCATTTTGTTGACTTTAATGTTCTTATATTGCTTATACATAAAATGATCATTAACACAAACACGCGGGATGGAGGAGTGCGGACACATTAATAAAAAATTGAGTGTTACACGGATTGCAAAACCGATGGATTAGCTAGTTGGCAAACGACTATTGGGTCGAAATGTTATTTATAATAAAAAAAAATCATTAAAAAACGTGCGAATTCAGTTGACGATAAAAGTTTAAATCTTTGCATATAATATATAGGTTTACATTATTTAATAATAAAATAACTGATTGAATCTAGCTGAATTTTCCGCCCCAATAAATGTATGAATCAGTTAAAGCAATGTTTTTGGTTTTATATTATGTTACGTTTTCCATTTGTTAATATGTATTCTAAATACAACTTATAAGCAGTTTAGAACACAGTTACAATACAACTTTGGTTAGAATATTAGTGTAATTTTATTTTTCGGCAAAGATGCACGTACTGCTTTATATAACTGTAGATGCGTATGTAAATATGAACAGGTTGAGCAACCGACCAATTATCTCATTTTTCAGTGCTGAAGTTTATGCTTATCTAAACTCATTGACATGAGTGTAAACGTAATTGTTCAAAAGATAACAATATTCAATAGGAATTGAATTTATTAATATATTTACTGAACCGCATTAGATTGGTATATATACACAGTATAGCAAAATGGCGGAGTCATTAATCACAGATAAATATTTTAAAATATAACACAACTTGTAAAATAAATAAATAGTAAGCGTTTATACAGATACAATTAATATTATAATAATTATAATTTTTACTTTGAATAACCAATATTCCTATTCTTTAAAAATAAATTTAAATAAACGTCTATATTTTATAAATATTACAAAAATACTGTATATTTAATTATTTTAAAGGTCAGCATTGCAAAGCATTCGTATTGTCCTCAAATCAAAAACAATGTATTATTATTTAAACTTATTTCTGATACTGAATTTATAAACGATGTGAGATACATAAAATACTCCAATTGGAATAATCAATATCATATTGATATGTTTTTGACTGTTTATAAGATTATACATAAATTAAAATATAGTCAAATATTAATTTTTATAAAATAAGTTAACCTTAATCTGCTTTTGCATATGAAAATATAGTTTTAAGTTTAGAGAAATAAGCAAAAACAATAAAAAATTATATACAAACTACTGTATAAACTTAGAGATGCTATCTTACCATGGATAATTAATCCAACCAAGAAGAAACGTATTATACAATAAAATCCTTTCATTGTCTAGTTGAAAACATTAATTAGGAAATGTCAACAATTCCTTTTGACGTGAATATTTGCCAAACTCACTGTCCCACAAAACCATTTCCCCAGTTGATAGCAAACGCAAAATACGTCAATTTGGGAATTATGCACACACCGTAGAGTCGACCAATGAAATGTCAGCTTCGTCTGTCATGTGTATTGTTGGAATATGCAATATGGGAATAATTTGCGGTGTGTATATGGAGAATACGATGTTACTATTCAAAACATGAATAATTATTTATCGAGGCTAATAGAACTATGTTACATATGAAGAAAATTCAAAACAAAAAAATTTAAATACCGAAAATTAAAATTATAAAAATTTAAGAATTAAAATTAAAAATAAAATAAAAAAATTCAAATTTTAAACATAAATCAATTATAA
The DNA here is from genome assembly GCA_034780395.1 of Vannuccia rotundouncinata. NCBI lineage: Eukaryota > Metazoa > Platyhelminthes > Proseriata > Coelogynoporidae > Vannuccia > Vannuccia rotundouncinata. The sequence continues at coordinate 2,200 of JAUZNC010039436.1, read as the reverse complement.
ATATTTTTAGATATTTTTTAAAAGTATATAATGCAAATATTTTTACATTGTTTAACTTGTGGACTAATGAGACACAGTATTACAGCAATGCAAAGTTATAATATCATCTTACTATGCGTACATATACTTTAATTCATGATGTCTTGCATGAGATGAGCCTGTGGATGTGGAAATATACTCTATTGATGGTGGACGCAAGAGCTTAAACTATTTAGACGAATGTTTGTAGAGTTCGATGTCAGCTATTGATCAGTAAACTCATTGAGCCTTGTCAGATTACTCTTGTTCCATATTAGTTGGCGGGATGTTTGTCCAAAACGGCTGTAATGGTTGCATGTCAAGAATTGCACTGTTTAAATATTTAATAACAATATATATATGTGCAGTATATATTTTAAATATTATAATTTTTATTTTTATTTATAAGTCATATGAAAAATTCATATTAATCATATCAGAGCACAGGAGCCATGGCCAAATTTTCAATAGTTTTCAATACTTTTAATATTTTGTGAAGTCATTTTAAAATGTGTTTAATTCAAAGAAATGCCTAGGAGACCCGCACAAAGTTCTAATAATTTAAAATTCATGTAATTTTATCTCAAAAATTGGTATAAATTATAATGTGGACCAGGAGCCAGGCTAAAATTTCTTTTAGTTTAAAATATTTATACGATTTATGTTAAAAGTCTTTTTTCCATTAAATGAAAATATTTGTACTTGTATTTTTATGTTTATTTAAGATCTCCCAGTCTCTTTCTCTCCTGCAATGGCCGCTACTTCTGATATCATATTCGTGACGATATTTCTACCGCTAATCCCCGATATTTAGGTTAGTCCTTATCGATGCGTTAAGTTGCAAGAGAAGTCTCTTCATTTTATCGATGTCAAACCCAACTCTGCTTTTCATTTACCAACCCAAAAAGCATTATCAAGAATGAGGTTCTCGGATATACCTACACTCCTGAGATAAATGTTAATGAATCTCAAGATCATCTAAAAATGTATTTTAAATAAATTTAACAAAACAGAATTAAGACAACTACGTAAATAAATATTTTGTAATATTCACGGTAGGTACTCGATGGAAAAAATTGAAATATATTTGAAATAATTTTAATAATTATCAAGAAATGAAAAAATAATAAATGTGAATATTCAACTGCGACTTATATAATATTTGATATAAATCAATCAAAACACAAAACATGAATCCATTCAATCCAGGCAGTCATAATCAATTGGCATCAGTAAATATAACAAAAATGTTTTAAATGGCTACATAATTGACACAATTGAGATTTCTACAAGTCCATGTATTTTTCAATTCCCAGAGTAAGACCCTCCATTTCCTTTCTGTAACACTCCTCAAAAAGACGATTTTGGTCCTCCGTAAACCAATTCCTCCAATCACCAACGACTCCTTTGCGATACAGTTTTCCAACATCAATTTTGATATCGGTTTTCTCAATGTTGATCGTATCCTGTTGATATTTTGATTTCATGACTTCAATCCCTGTTTCATGAGAAACTTTTTCATAGAATGATTCCGCTTTCTTCATTTCAAGAAATTCAGCAATTTTGGAAATATTTTGAACCGGATTTTCTTTCATACTCTCATAGTTTAAAACTAAAACGGTTTCCGGGTTGTCATTGGCAACTTTCATCCACTCGTGATGATAATGAAACGTATCCACCTTTGCAAGCATCATTTCAAAGAATTGATCCCATGTCATTGCATTTTCATGACCATGAACAACCACATAATGATGATAGAGTGAGACATAGACATCTTTCAGATTTCTGACGATAAATATAATCTTGTTTTTGAAAACGCTCTCTGGTAAAATAGGAGGCGGTAAATGAGTGTTGAGGACACGAGGTGATTCGATACTTTCCCACTCTTCATGCGACGTCATTTCAACAAAGAACTTTTCCTTCGGAGGTCCTCTTTCCAAAGAATCATCTCGAAGCATTCGCACGATTTCATTGACCCAGTGTGTTCCGCTTTTAAGATATGCACAGATCCAGATGTCTTCAGGGCGTGATGTAAAGCTGGCTTCAAAATTAGCAAGTCGGGATTCCACATTTGGAATTGCTGGAACTTTCCAACCTTTATAAGTTACAAATGGGTTGTTCATAACTCAAGCGAAATAGAATAACTGTGAAATTAATGAATTGTAATAATAAATGTATTATG
>JAUZNC010039435.1:2417-58728 GCA_034780395.1 Vannuccia rotundouncinata | reverse complement strand
GGGTAGAAGGCAGATCACCAAGGTTGGCAACAAATCGAGCTCTGAGAAGGCTGTTCTTCACGGAGTACCCCAGGGCTTCATCCTTGGCCCACTCCTATTCACGATCTACACCACCGATGTCACTGCGAAACTGTGCCCCTGGCAAATGCTGGCTATATGCTGACGACACAACAATAGTATGCTCTGCAAAAAACCATAGATGATCTTATGGAAAAAACCAACTCAGTACTTTCGAACTTTAATGACTATGCTATAAAGAATAGCCTTGCTGTCAACGCCAACAAGACACAGGCTATGCTTATCACAACTGCAGCTTGTCGAAAGTATCTGCCATCTCCTTTCAAGCTGAGACTCGCTTCTGAGATGATAACTGTGACAGAGGCAGTAAGCCTGTTGGGATTCCACATCACACACAACCTGAAATGGAACCAACACATCTCCACAGTGACCCGACGCTCCAGAGCTCGAATCTGCCAGATCCGGCAGCACTCCCGTTATCTAGGCGAACACAAGTGTAAATTGTTGGTAACAGCTCTGGTGTACCCTCTGTGGGACTACTGTGACGAAGTGTGGGCAGACAGACCCGCTCTTTCCCTTCAATGACTAGAGAGCATGCATAACTTTGCCACCAGAACTGTTTTGGGTGTACCCAGTCTAACACTCACCACACCATTGCTGAACAGACTGCACTGGACGGATCTAAAGACCCAATGACTTTAGCACCATGCAACCCTAGTCGAGAAGATCCTAAAGAACGGAGAACCAACTAGTTTAGCTGCAGCCATACCTTTGCCTCGGCGACTCGGACCAGTCACTCGTTCAGTCTCAAGGGGTCATCCTATAGCTCCACGGGCCAGATTGAAAATCGAAGAGCAACGGTTTGGTTGGTGGGCTCCATATGTTGTCCGACATTGACACTATATTTCTGACACACATATTTCTGTATTATTATCAACTCTCATATGTAACTATATGTACACCACTTGATCATGAGTATCTTTACTCGTTGGTTTGTACTACAATAAATACAAATACATAATACTAGAGAAGCCTTCTGTCTAAAGATTTTGAACACTGAGCATTCCTATGAAACGATTAGGGTAATTATTGCTTTACAATATTTACCATTTTATTTTGCTTAAATGAAAACAAAAAGTTAATCAAGAGAGATAATTTCGGCTGGTACAGTAATTATTATTTAATAATAATACAGATAAAGAAGTATTTCTACTAATAAAAATATTATATTAATTTTTTTTACTACCTCATTATTATATTCAGGGATGAGATCTGTGGAAAAAAATATCCAGAAGACTCGATTATCAAACAAGGGTATGGCTATGCAGTTAACATAGCCTCTAAATCACCACTACTGCAATGAGATTGTTTGAGGTTTTAAGACCTAGAATGCATCTAAGGGCATATAAAATCTTAAAATATTGATCTGAAGATCTACAAAATTAGTCATTTTTAACAGTGTAATTTTTTTAAGGTAATTTGGTACAAGGACCGCCCTAACTATTTTTAACCCTGATTTAAATGAATTACAAAAATGATCATTATCACTCTGAAATCCACAGAAAATTCTTATCTTTGTATATTATTAAGCCTTATGTAACATCCTAAAATTTCTATGTAACAAACACAATATCAACCTTATCCAAGGAAATGAATAGGAAAAAATTATTAATATTCTTCAATTAAAAGAAATTAATACTAACTATGGTAAATACCTTATAGACATCTATGATTATAATATCTAAAAGAGGAAATGATCCCTTTCCCTTCCCCCTATTTTCTGGTAACTGATGCTTCTGTAGCCTAGTTCTTTTCCTCTGGGTAGTGAAGCAATCTTATCTGATCTTGTTTTTCTGTTTTTCCCCTGCTTCAGTTTTTGTTTGTTTGTGTTTTCCTCATTATGTTTAGAGTTCATACTCAACTCTTTATAATAATATTTTATTAATTACTGTTGGTTATATAGTATAAATAATGATATACTCTACATTGCAAAACTGTCAGCAACCTAGCCTTTGGTTTTATTAATGACCAATTCGCCAGAGTCAAAATCAACAAAACCTTCTCTAAACCACATAACTTTCATCAAGGACTATCTCAGGGTAGCATTCTTTGCCCCCCTTCTCTTTCTGAATTGGATCAAAGACTTACTGGATGTCATTCCGACCAAAGCCTTTTTTTGCCAATGACCTTGTGTTAGTATCTGGAACATTAAGCTCAAAGAAGCAGAATTGAAGATGCAAGAAGCCACAACAGTAGTCAAAGAGTGGTCCAAGAGATGGAAAATGACCCTGGCACAGTAAAAATGTGAATGCATCATCCTCACTCAGTGGAGCAAAGAAGCCAATACCAAACTCAACATCAATTGAATAATCAAGTCATCAACACTGTGGAAACAGCAACCTTTCTTGGGATACCATCAACAGACTCCTTCAGTTTGGCAGACACTGTTACAAGATCTAGAAAAAAAGTATATTGCTGCATCAAGCAACTTGCAATGCTAGCAAGCAGATCATGGGGAATGAACACCAACTCCTTAGCAACATCTACATTACCTATATTTGTTCCTGCATGGACTATGCAGCTGGCTCTTGGTTACCTTCTCTAGTCCCCTGTCATGTTAAAAGACTTGAAGTAATCCAACAAAAAGGCTGTCAGGATCAACATTGGATGCCCAGCCAAAATCAATATCAAAGATCTCTCCAAAGAAGCCAGAAATGAGCAGATCAGCATACTGGGAAAATTGAAAGGTATCAACCTCTATGACAAAGCAATGTGCAAAAATCCTGATGATCCTCTTCATAAGGTTTCTAACAAACACCAAGCCATAAGACTACTCAACCTACATGGAGGGAACTTGGGGAAAAAGCAGCCACCTTCAACAGCACAGATTTACTCCCTAGAGTACAGATTTACTCCCTATACTACCCTGGACTCAATTCAAAAAATTTATTACCCTATATATCTCTGAATAATGAAATTCAGAAATAAAAACATTAATGAATGAGAACAGATGACCAACATCATTTTTGAGTTTACAAATAACATTATGCAGGAAGAGGTGGGGTCTTTGAAAACCCTGTTTTTTATAAAAATTATTTTGGCTTCCCAAAAATGAAATGTGCTTTATGCAATTAACACATTGCTCGCTCATGACTATAACATCCTGCTAAATTGTCTGGTAATACAGCCCTGCTGTATAATTGAACTGTAATAAGATGAGTGACAGTAGATTGTAGCCTAGAAATACACAGTTTACACATAATTTGATAATTTAACCACCATTAAACAAAATTTACTTTTATACCCAGTCTCTAAAAAGTTCTGGTCAAATATAATTCGCATCAATAAATAGACAAGACTTACACTGTAATTTTGTAATAAACACATTTAAGGGATACTATTTTAGGACAAATTATCAAGCAATAATTTGGCGGTTCCCTCTATACATGTAGCCTCAATTAGTTTGAACTTTTAATTACTTTAAATGTACCCCATGTTATCTCCATTTTTTCCAACTGTGCTTGATTTGTCTAGATTTAAAACCATTGCTTACTAGTATTCTATGGCGATATGCCACAGTGAAGACTGGTGTGGATTCATGCAGAGCGCGCGAGGCATTTTATTAGGCATTTATAAGTCCTTTTATAGTTCTTAATACTGTCAGACTGGTTTTCAAGTGATTACCGGTTTTACAGTGTTTAAATATAGATATACTGATGTATTACTATTGTGAACTCATACCAAACTTACATGTAACTAAATATATCTTGCATTTATTACATCTGTTTTTTCTCGGTTTCACGATAATTATTAGTAATATATCGCCAAGCTCATATTTTCCCCTCATTTAAAGCATGAAGAATTATTAAACAAGGATGCGATAATATAAGGCTGACTTGTTATGGCTACTTAGAGCAGGCAAAATCCACAAATGATTAATAATAAGGTGTCCTCATTGTTAAATACAACTATTCAAAATAACAAATTGAGTCTTTCTTTATAAGAAACACTTTTTTATTTCTCGTCAACTGAACAACTGTCCCAATGGTTGTAATTTCGTGCTCGGTCGAATAATACACCTTTCAGACTATCGAGGAATCTGAGGCGATCGTCTTTGCCTTTTGAATAACCACTTACTCGGCCACTAAAATACTTGTGCTATACACACCGTCACCCGCCCAAGAGTTCCAAAGCTGGTGCGTCTTCGCATCGATTCAGACAGAACATGGAAAATGTTTGTGCTGCGTTAGGATACATGCTACCTTTGATGAGGAGTTTGGGTCTTTTCTGCTTTTCCAATGTGTTAGCGGAGCCCTTGACGACATCGTCCTCAAATTGGACCCTGCTGTCATTAGAAAGCCAGTTAACGAAGTGATGGCTGTCATGCGAACTTTTGTAGTTGTGCCCAGTAGCCACCGATGTGTTACCCGCCGAGTTAATGCAGATGCATCAGAGTAGCGACGAATCAACACTTTGTCGAGGTCCGTTTTAGATGCTATTATTAAATTAAATTTCAAGTGTTTTCGGTACAACCTCTTAATCGATATAACAACGCAAATGTCAATAATGTTTAAAGTTTTATGAATAATTTTCACGTAATTTCCAATAACTGATTAAATTTACTTCACATTTAGGAAATTCGAATATCTATACAGACGTAGATTTTACAATATTTTTATTTAATTGTAGATTTAAATATATCGCTTTCGCTCAGCTTACTTTAAATTATTTGCCTTACTATTTTTAAAATAAATCTCTCACTTGACTATAAAGTGGCATTTTATATGGTACAGACTTCTTTATATTGCTTGGAGACAGCTATGTATTCCATGGAGCCAACTAAAAATAAAGGGTCATTCTTATTAAGGAAAATGATTCTGTTTATTATATTTGATTTTGCAAGTTAGATATTAATGTAGATTTATGTTGACCCTTTTGGGATCAGCGAGTCTCAGCCATTCATATTACCATGACGAAAGAAAATATACAAACTTTCTAAATATTTGCGTTAAATAATTCACAACAGAAATAATGGCACAAACAATAACATACATGAATTGATAAAGAACGTCATGAGAATATAGCTTTCTCGTTAGCTTCGATCACTCTTCGGTTAAATTCTCATTGTATCATAAAGTTACCCTTTGCCAATATCATTTAAACAGTCATTAAAAAATTTATAAAATTATATCGCAATTTAAAAAATATTAATTATAATAATTATACTACTCATTCAAGGGTAGAACCAAAAGTAGTGTAAACCATCCATTATCGTCTAAACGTTCTAATGTTACAAAATAATTATAATATGTTGTTCTATTTAGATATTTATATATAATATAAATTGTAATATTTCGTGGTATTAAATTAAACATTTTGTCAGTGTAAGAATCTAAATAAGGTGACGAAAATCTTTTCATTTTGTTGATTTCGTTGAATTCCGATGGAGACGGAAAACTTGAATAGGCCACTTTAATTTTATTATAATTTTGTAATAGTGGATTTATAAAAAAAAAAAATATTTTGCGTGCTTTTTAAAATGTATTAAAATCAATATTATTTTGAGATAAACATGTACAAATATTTCAATAAAAATAAAATTTTAAAACCGAGCGAGTGTTGCGATGACACAAATCATATTAAAATGATTCACAGTTTATATACGATTACTCTAACAGTATCAATGAACATATTATCTGTATACAGGCCCAGAAATGGCGGAATAATAACAATACATTAATTTGTAAATTAGTTAAATGTCTTCCTCATATTCAGTACACAAATCGTCAACCTCTTGGAGAGAAGTACAATCAAAGTCGTCGAGCTCTTCATCGTCTACTTCTTCTTGCCCTTCCCTTTGCCCCCCTTGCCTCTCTTCCCTCGAACTTGTTTCCGCACCTTGAAGGACCTCCAGAAGGCTTGAATTGTCGTGGCCGCTTGAATCAACATCTGAAATTCGCGTTCCGCCGCTTCTCTCTTCTCTTGGGCGATTCGTCTCTCCTCCATAATCGCCATGTACTCTTCCTCTAACGTCTAAATTATAAACGAATACGATTTAGACATCAAGCTCCTTGAATGTGAAAGAACAAACTCAAGTGAAAATGCCAAACATTGAGTGTTAATTTCCACAAACAAGACAAAAGAATAATGTGAAAGACATTGTTGTGATCTGAATCGTTGGATTTAGAAGATGAATAATTTGAATTTATCAAATTAAAGAAATTAAACAAATATTTTCCATATATACACTATCTTTGTTTAAGTTTAACTAGATTGGTAATCTAGCTAATTGTTGTCCCTTCGAATCGGTTTCTGTCGATCCTGGCAAAAATTCAATATTATTAGTAATTACTGTAGTAATATAAAATTCAATAATTGTTTATATGTATCAATTAAATATATATATTCTGTTAAAGTTATTTTCAAATTATTTAACCAATCACAACTCTGGATTTGCCATACACACGATGCAACATACTTTAGTATAAAAATGTTTTAGATGTCCAATCTAGTTCTATATATAATACACAATATCTATGATATTTTCTAATCAAAATTTATCATTTCCAATTAAGACGTTAAACATTTAGTCATCTTCTCTTTTCTTTTCTTCTTTTCTTAAAAACAAATAACTGCTAGGTTCGTTAAAAAACTATTAAACGGATTTAATCAGAACTTTCTAAACAATTTTTATAAAATGTATTACATATCAATACAGAATAGGAAACACACGGACATTCTAAGTGATGCAAAAATCATCTTCCAGTCATCTTCCACTTAAAAACCTTATTATAAAGACAATTTACATGTGAAAAAACGGTGAAAAAACGGTAAAATCAATCATCATTGATTGCCTAAAAGTCTTCCAGATTCAAAACAATCGTTCAAATAAGCCGAGTTCTCGATACAAAGCCACTGTAAGAAAACGCAGCAGATCACAAGAAGATCAAATACAAATGCTTAACATAGATAATGTGCAAAATAAAAGTCTTTTTAAAACAGTATTGTAAACATTAACAGAAAAAATAATAAAACATTTCACATAAACAATAATATGTTCACCTTCTGCGAATAGGAGTACAAATGGAAATCTTTCAAATAAATAAACAAACAAATAAAGCCAGAAATAAACAAATAACTAGGTAAATATTACCAATTATAATAATCATTTTACCTTGAATCTCTCCTGAAGTTCATTTAATTGTTTTTTCTCTTCAGTATAAACCGCATCGACCTCTTCATATTCCGACTGCAAGTTAAATAATCACCAAATATATATTAACTAATCATGTTTTCATTGAGCAAAAGTAAAATATGAGAAAAGTGGAATTATAAAACGGTTTTAAACTAAATATAAAAATTGAGAAGTATACCTGTCGTTCACCCATTGCTTCGTCATACTTCTGAAGTTGATTTTCCAATCGTGTTTCCAATTTGAGCTTTTCGTTGCGAAGATTTTCCTCGTTATGACGATGTTCCTCAACAAGATTGGACAATTGAGTTCGCTGAAGAAGAATTTCTTGAGACAATTTTTGCTTCTTGCCTGAACAAATGAGAAATCGATAAGATTGACAATCAATATGAGTAATATGTACATGCGTTTAAAACATCAAATAGAAAAAATATTCTCAATTTAATTGAAACATAATTGTAACAATTAAAATGTTATTATTTTTAGATACTTAAAAGTTGTAAATAATTTTGGTGGAGTGTTGTGCCTACCAGTAGAACTTTTAAAAACAGGAAGAATCCAATAGTTTAGCATTATCAAATTTATAATTGTCGGCGCAAAGTTGTTACATTATTAAATTCTATTATATGTATTAAGCAATTCCCCTATTTATAACTATGAAAATGATATCGACTTTTTCATTCAACCTCTCCCCATATATCAACTTTTGCTCTTAATGTGATAATAAAATGGCAACATCTGTTATGCACAATGTAAGAATTTTATAATATCCTAAAATAACAAACGTTCTCGTTACCAATTTTCCGGTTATTTTTCAAAAGGCTATATGATATCTTTTATATTTATTCATTACCAATGACAACAGTGGTATTTATCAGTAAATACCCCATCAAAAAAGGAAAATTAATCGATACCTCTAATACCCCTTTTTCAAGGCACCACATACGTAATCCTGATATTGTATTGAGCAGAACAAGAGAAAGGTGACAGGAATAATTGCTGCCAGATGACTGCCAATAGTTGGTGGTTTTATTCTGAAGTATTGTGAACTCTAGAGACACTGTACTGTGTGAGTACTCTCAATCAATCGTCTGTATTCAGTTGACGTTAATTTATAAATTGAAAAGGAAATATCTGACTTCCGAAATGACCGAAGAAGAAGGCACCTATTCTTACGAAGGCATTGACCCAAAATACATTGAAAAGGCCAAAAAGGAGTTGAACGAAAACCCAGATCAAGTAAATGCCCACATTGAAAGTTTCCGAAGATGGGTGCGATCACAACCCCATATAACCTGCCCTACCGACGACAAATTCTTGCTCCGGTTTCTACGAATAGCGAAGTTCGAACACGCCAAAGCGCAACGCCGACTCGACAATTTCTGCACTGTGAGGGGATCTCCCAGGGGAAATGTGCAGGCGTGGTTTGACTATCCAACTGAGTTTGGTGACGACTTCGATGACATAGTGAGCAAAATATGCGTGCTACCGCTAGGGTACAATGCAAATGGGGAGATCTTCCTTTTCTCCAAAATGGGAAACATCGATTATGCAAAGTATTCTATCGAGGATATTTGCAGATTAGCTTACATGGTCTTTGATGTGGTAATGGAGGATGAACTGGTTCAGATTAATGGCATAACAATTCTGGACGATATGGAACTCTTTACAGCGAAAGATCTGAGCTTTTGGTCCGGCCAATCGATGAAAGAATCTATGCGAGTGTGGCAAGACTGTTACCCAATTCGCAACAAGGATATGTTTTACTACAGAGAACCGGTCATCTTCGACATCTTGTACAAAATGATGGAACTTATGATTCACGAGAAGCTACGAAAACGCATCCATCGTCTGAAGAACGACATTAGCAAGATTTTTAAAAAAATGCCGGGCTCCAAGCAGTTGCTGTTCAAGGAGTACGGAGGGGAAAATCCCCTCACAATTGTCGAGGCACGTCAAGCCTTCGTGGCCAAAGTTAAAGCATACTATGCTCATGGGAACCCACTGGCCGGAATCAAGGTGGACGAAAGCAAACGACCCGAGATAACGCTGAAGTACCTCGCGAATTATGACGAATTCAAGGGGAGTGATCACGCAATGTCCGGCACTGAAGGGACCTACGTTAAACTCAACGTGGACTGACCTTCAAAGTCCACTTTCCAGAAAATGTTTGCCATCAGTTACCGTCAACTTATCATTTTACTTTATTGTTTTAGATTCTACATTATATCCTGATCCTTCAAAGTTTATTTCATAGAACGAGTTTCCTTCCTCGTGATTAAAGTTCTGTGTATTTTCATATTTTTGCTCATACATAAATATTTGTGAATTGTAACTCTCATTATTAAATTACTTTAAATACATCCCCAGATGCTTTCCTACAATTAAAGATATGATTTTTACAAAAAAATAAGTTAAATTGGGCTGTATTTTGCGATGTAGAAACTTAATTTTAATTCTTTGTAATTCGTAAAATTGTTCGATTTTCGTGATATGGAAAATAACAAAGATTACAACACCTTCAAATTCATATTTAAAAAGAATACACTTGTCTGAACAGGGAATTAATTAGCTTACTCCAAGTTCCTAAACTAATAGAATTTTGAATAGACAAAATATGAAACAATTATTGAATATTCACCAAATTATCACAACTATTGAGAGATTAAAATATTTTCTCGTTAATATTTCAAATAATTTAACGTTTAGCAAGAGGATGTTGAAGCAGCAGATAACTTAATAACCTACCATCACTGTTCTTTTCATCAGAAGCTTTCTGTTTATCAGCCTCCATTTTGGTTCTCTTGATGCTCTCCTCAGAATATTGTTGGATCTGATGGATATCCGCTTGTAGTTTTCGGATGACGTCATTCTTCTTCTTTATCTGAAAATGGAAATCGTTCGGATAGTTATGTCCTCTATTAATATATTAATTCACGTTCTCAGCTGACAGCAGAAAATACAAACTACAATTCAACTGATGATAATTCTAAACAACGCATTTAACAAAGAACAGTTCTGCCTTGTTACAACCGTCAAAACCAGCTTTGAAGCTCACCTCACCATCCTTATGATTCTGGGTCATTTGCAATTGCTGGTCCAACTTTTCAATCGCCTCAATATGGCCCCTCTGACGTTGCTCGATCTCCGACACAAAAGTCATTCTCTCGTCCCTCTCAGAGGGAGTTGTCATCAACCTCAGCATCATGATGTCCCGGAGTTCCGCCAATCTCTCCAGGGCACGAGTAACTCCTCGGCTTCGGTGAATGTTTCGCTCAAGACGTTGTTCCGTCACCGCCTTCACCGCTGTCGGGTTATTTCGGAACCCTATGAGAAGGTTGCGCACGGCGAATTGGATGTGTGGTTGGAGCTGTGTGAAGAAAAAGGAGGTTTGAAGGCTTCTGGCATACCATCTAATCGGGCCAATCATTATCTCACCTCAGACATGTTATCTTGAATGTTGTGCCTCTCCTTTCGCATTTCTTCCATTTCCTCTGGGCTGTACTCAGCCGCCCACGCCTTCAGAGTGTTGCTGCTACGGCTGCTCTTGCTCTGCTCAGACTTGGGTCGCGTCCAGAAGTCATCCGTGAAGACCGTTTCCTCGCGCTCCATCTGCTGCTCCTCATTGAGTCGTTTCCTGCCGAGCAGGGCATCCATCTTTGCTGACAGAGTGTCGTATTCTTCCTGGAGTTCTGTGTAGCTCTCGATTTGTTCTGTGAGCTCTCTGCCGAGCATTATTTTGAAATCCTGCGAAAGAAGACGATGAAAAATTATATCGTTTATCGTTGTGTTGAAACCGCTCAAAACATATTTTCGAAAAACTCTTAACATTTCTTTCACTCTCCTCGTTATTAAAAATGTAAAAATTTACTAATTTGTTTTTGATCTGTGTTATTTAAAAAAAATTCTACGTGCGATATAAATATTTATAAAGAAAACTATTTAATAAAGATTACAGAATATTTTATAGATACGAGAATATTTTAATCATGGCTTTATAGAACTAAACTTAAAATATTCTCTTCTATATAATTTTGTTTTACAAATACAATTGTTAAGAAAATGTCATCAGCTAATAAGATGGAATACAATTTAAAACCAAAGAACGTAAAATGAATTTCATCCTTCATTGTTAAAATTGATAATTTATAAAAATTGGTATTCATGAACATATTAGAAATATCGTATAATCAGTTACAATCAATTATGTCTCACGTCAAGGTTGTCAATAATCGACGGAAGGGCGGAAATGATTTCCACCCTTTTAATCTTCTCGTCAAGAACGCCCATCACTCGCTGTGTTTCTAGAGTTGTCAACTTCTTTCTGGGAGGCTCCAGACCACGATGTGGATCTAGTCTCAGACGCTCCATGAAATTGGACGTCTGACCGCCGAGCTTTTTGCCCATGTTACCATAGGATATCATTCCGGCCGCCATGCTTAAATCGAGCTAAAATCAGTTAAAATAAAACAGAATAATCTGACAGTTTCATATTTCAAAGATTGTCATAAACAATCACAATAGATACAATAATTTTTGTATATCATAATATACATATTGTTTGCTTTTGATTAAACCAAATTAAGTTGACAAGCAACTACATTGTTTTAATATATAAAATTAAATTCTCAACTAAATATTATGTATTAATTTAAATTTATGGAGAAAATAAAAGCTACTATTGAAAGTAGTATATTACTTTAATAAACATTTCCATTAGGGGAGGAATTTTTTAGGACAGATGTACTGTTATTAATTTATCTAATAAATTTACAATAAATACAAATTAAAATCATATAAAAATAAAAAGCTTTTGTCTAAACATGATATAGATTGAAAATAAATACCCCTAGATCCCTGTAAAAGTTATAAAGTTATAATTTGAAATTATTTTTATAAGATTAAAATTCTGAAAAAAATATGTTTAATAATGAAAAATCTGGTATTTAGATGTCACTGTTTATTATAATTAGATATTAGGCAATTGAGTTATTGCTATAAATAACTGTAAACAGATAATATTATCTAACCTAACAAGCAATGTAATAATTACACTTTTAATTTGTAAACTTGGAATGAATTACACAGTGATTGTTTCTAGAATTGGTAATATAAACTAAACTTTTAAATGTTATCTAATATTAAAATTGTAATATAATTTTTCTTTTTATTATGTACACAGATATAAATGTTATTTTATGATATTTTATTTACAGGTAAGTACTTCATTAATGAATATGTGGACTCAATTATTGGTTACATATATTATAATGGTTAATTTGCTTGATAGTGTTATTCTATGCTATTATATTTTCCCTAAAATTATTCATTCATTGAACAATGTTCTCTAACTAATGATGTGATATATATTTTTAAATAGTCAGTTTAAATAATTAAAATTCTTATTAAAAGAAGAATTTTGTAAAAGTTTAGTTATATTATAAATAAATAATATATTATATAAATAAAAACATAACATTTGAAGTTGAATAATTTATAAAGAATATCAATATTTATAAAGTTGTTTAAATTTGAAATTTTTGAAATATATAAAAAAATATAAAAATTTATTTTTCAAAAACATATCTTATAAAAATGTAATAGATATTTAGATACATATTATGTCATAAAATAAAATGGGAAAAGTTCTTACTTTTATATTGAAATGACTTGATTGATATTCAAATTTTAAAATTAGTGTTATACCTACATATAATTATGGTGTACTTACTGCATAAATACCATAATTATTTTGAAATATATAATTGTTCTATATATTAAATGGATCTAAAGGCATGACTGTATATTTTATATAATGTGATGCAAAGGTATTTAAATAAATATATGGCAATGGTAGTAAATACCTGGCAGTTAAACATTGCATTCTCTAAGAATAGTATATTTTGAACATGTATAAAATCTACTAATTTTCAAAAATGAATTGTTTAATGTTAAATGTTCATATAAATTATATCAAAGTTAATTATTCCACACTTTGCCAATATTTATGAGAAACCCTTTTTTTAATGTTACCTCCTTTTAAAGTTTCCCTTTTATTGATCACAAACTTTTATTAAATTCTTTTATTTCTTATGATAAACAAATATTACAGTCAAATGTAACAAACAGAAATGTGAGACAATTAACAAACACAATGCAAATACAATTCTGATTTGTTATCTAAAAATTCCATATCTAAAAGAGATTGTTTTGTATTAAAAAGAGAATTAATAAAATGATGGAGGTGAATATATTTTACAATAAAAGAGGCTACCTAAACCAAGTCAAGGGCAATTAATTTAAAAATGCTATTACTTGGACACTTAGTTCCATATTTACAAGTCTGTTTTATAGAAAGAAGCATTTATAGTACAATTATTGTGGAAGTATTTATATAGGTGTAACCCAATGTGTGGTACTTATATAACATAAATCTTAAAGACTGTACATTTCATTTATTTTTATTATAATTTAATTGTACCAGGCAATATCATACAAAAAGTTATTTAAATATGGTATATATGTTGCATCAGGTTGGCAAATTCATATGGTTTGCAAACTGATAATATGGTTTATGAACTGTATGAATGATTGGTGAAAATATTTATGTATCCAAACATACATATTGTTTGTGAACTGAAAGTCAATAGGAGTTATTGTATGGTTCACATACATATGAAAAGCAAGTTAAAAATTTTAAAGTTTTTTGGAATATGTAATATTAAAAAAGCCCTTTGAATAATTAATAAGTAAAGCTAGAATATTTTGAAAACAATACCATTATTAATATTATAACTGATTATATAGAAATAAAATTCTACAATGGTACATGCATTACCATACTGTTTGCAAATTATGAATTCTCCAACAGTATTTTTGTCATGTACAGAAAAAAAGATAAATATATTTGTATAATTACCCATTATTCACTAATAGTATGTACGGTTCACAAACTGTATGAATTATTGGATACAAAAATATTATTATTATGAATCCCACTAATTTAGAATAATAATTTTTTCATAATAATTTCAACTAGTTGGTACTTTATAACTTAATTTAGTAAAAATGATTTTATTTATATAAAGGCTATAATTTAATTAAATTTAAAGCATTTTTGTCTAAAATAATTGAAGAGAAAAAACTAAAATAAAAAAGTTTAATTCACTAAAATATTATTTTTCATTATTTAAATAATAAGTTAATAAATTAGCATACATAAAAAATAAACATATATTAGATCATTAGACTATTATATTTGAAAAATAATTGTTACCTGAATTTTAAGAATAGGTTGGACCAGTTTAGAATTATGATTTTTCTGATTCTTAATTGGTTGCATGGTTTTTTTCTATGGCTGTATTAAATGAGATCTGATCTGTGACAAGCCTATTTTGATATATAAATAGTTTGCAAATAGCTTAAATTAAGCCTGTGATAATGCCATGGAAAAAAATTTGATTGGTTGGACTGTTCAGATTCCTAACAAAGTCAACGTTAGAAATTAACATATTTTCAGATAATATATTTGAAAATATTATATATAATAATATGGTTAAAAGAATTTATAATTTAGAAAATTATATTTATAAACTTTTTAATACGTTTAAAAGGGTATTATGACTGATAATAATTTGATAAAAAAGGGAAGTATGTTCTATGTATTCACAAAAATTTGAAAAACATAATAGGAAATAAATAAATAAAAAATTTACACAGAGTAAAAACTTTGAATACTCTTAAAATAACATATTTAATGAAACCAGACATTTCTTGGTTAATATCCACTTTGTTTTATAAACCTATTAATTCAGTAGTATATTAATTTGAAACTGTGAAAAAGTTAAAAATCTATATTTAAACTTTTTTACAAACTCTACAAACTTTTCTACTAATTTCAAAAACTATGTCTTAGTAATACTAGATTACAACTTTAATTATAATTTGAAAAATATAAATTTAATAGTTTTTAAATTTACCGGTGATTATATGTTACTATGAAACAGAACTGAATTGTAATAAACAATACTATAAAACAAAATAACGCATATTTATTTGCTACAATTAATGATATTTCGATATTAAATAACGAAAATGTAATTTTATTTGAAAGATTAAATAAATGTATATTTATGAATTAATTAATAAATATTGAAAACTAAACTTTTAGACACAATTTGACATTTTCAAGATATGTTCTTTTATATATTTCAATACATTTTCGACATTTTCACTTTTAAGATACACTCCTCAATTGAAGATTGTATAAATTTATATATTAAATAATACCTTTGTCAAATAAAATTCAAATCTGTTGGTATCACAAGAATATTTTTTTAACAAATGTGAAATGAATATTAAATAAGCTAGCACTGTTAGCGTCGCATACACTGCGTCTTTTTCATACGTTTTTTTCGTGAAGCGACATGCCAGTGTCATGTATATTTAATGTGTCCTTTTTCATGCGTTATGTCATTTCAGTTCCAGCACTAAAAAGCGAATAAAACTCAGGTTTCACGAAAATAACGCACGGAAAAAGCACGAAATAAATTCACACAGCAGCTGTGTGAAAAATGTAAAAAATTTAATATAATCTAATTAATCAAGTTGCATTTTTAAAGGTAATTAAATATTTTTTATTGCAAAGTGTTTCGGAGAGGCACATATTAAAATATATGACAATATGACCTCAACAGGGAGCCTTTATCAACGTATAAGCAAAATGACCAGAAATCAAAATATAATGTTGATAATTCATATGTGTGAATAATATTACTGGAAATTTCTTGGAATGTATATATATGAATTTCAAACATATTCTTCTTCATCTTTTTCCACTTTGAGTTTTATATTTTAAAACAACTTTGAATATTTACCGCGAATAAAAATATTATTAATTTTAATATATATTCTTGCAATTTTATGTATATGCAAGTTTTTAAGATTTCTTTGTGTCAATACTGATTTGATATTTATTTAGAATATTTTTTATATTAATTCCTTTACTTTAAATTAATTTTAACATTAATTTCGAGGATATTCTGATTATATTTTTCTTTGTTTTAGACTAATTTTGAGGCTTAATTACTTTGTTAATTGAAATTTTATTCTGCTCTGTTAGGTAGCCACTATTATGTTTTAGTTTTGCTATTTTATGATGCTGTTAAATCGTAGTATAGGATATTGTTGTGTGCCAATATTATGTTTACCTTACACCTTAATTTTAAGTCCTGATTCTCCTATTCTTCCTTTATTTTATAAAGTGGATATGCATATCAGTACTGTTGCTGCAGCTGATGACTCAATTGGATCATATTAGGTTGTGTTATTGTACAATAGTGCAACAAATAATTTAATATAACAGAACAATTCATTTAATGATGACTTTATAAATACCTATTTACACTAAATCTAAAAGATTAAAAACCATGTTTTGGATAATATAAATAATATCTTTTATATGAATAAAAGATTAAAAATCTACTAAATGAAATTAATCATAGCTTTTTATCTGTATCTTCTATCATTAATGCTAACTATATGATATTATAAACAAATATTCAACCTTATATTTGCTTAATTCAAATATCTCATAACATCCACAGATTTAATTTCTTATACTAAAAATCTTTAAAATCTAGATTTAACTAAGATTAATCAATATTAATTCACTGTTATAGTACAGGCAGTATAGACATAGAGTGATTAATCCAGGTACTTGCTTGTATTTCCCAAAATTATCAAACTGTATACTAGGCTATATAGCTAATATTATGAACCAATTGAGTCCTCAGCTGTATATGACCTGCCTTTTTATTATAGTCACATTGCACTCTAAAAAATTCTGTTATACCTGTTTTTGGATAAATTAGGAAATAAGAAAAGATTTATCTATGTTCAATTGAAAGAACAAGTTTATTATTAATTGAATTTCATGATTGCATTTTTTATAAAATATTTTAGTATTAGTAATCTCCCAGTTTCCCTCAATATATTATTTTTGTAATTTTTTAACAATTTTTTAATATTTTAAAATGTCATTATAATTAAATAAGTGTATATTATATCTGATATACATATATACATACAAATCAGACATCATAATAATGTCTAATTCAATACTTACTGGATATTACTGAAAATTTATTCTGAATTACACATTATTAGAGGAACTCCTGAAGATGGGTAGTGAAAAACACCTTGCTGGTACTTTGTACAGCACAGAACTTGACTTTATACAGTTGCCAGCATCCTTCCACTTGGTTCATGTATACTGTGTTGTCACTGGGGTCCACAAAGTTGTAGCAATAGTTTATGAAAACATGGTTAAAAATGTAGAAAAACTGTAAATCAAAAATAATTTTAAATGGAAAACTGGAAGATTACCAATATTTTATTTATGACAAAGGTTTACCTGCACTATAACAGGGTTATATCCTGAATAATGTCCTGGCATTTTGAGACATTTTCTTGAAACAAATAGTTGTATCCCTAATTTTTTAGATGCTCTTTTTTAAATTGTTCCCATCAATACATTCTTACAAGTTCTGTTCAGCTGGTCTCTGATCAAATTTCTATGTTGAAAACCAATTAACATTATAGTAAGACTATTCTTAAGAAACATGCAAAGCTGGTGAGTTGGAGCATGAGTAGGTTTATAATATATTCACTTTTTCATTATAGAAAGATATTTCAATTTTACTAAAATATAATTTTATAGTACAATTTTACCTATATAATTATATACCTAGTTATAATAATTTTGAAGAATATCCTATATGAAATACAGTAAACATATAATCTCATATGACAGATGAACATGCAAAATATTAAATTGTACCTATTCAAGTATATGTCAAATAGGAGGCTAATTAGAATGTGACACACCATATTAGTTGCTATTATAAATTACCCAAAAATAATTGACCAATCAGGACACACAAAGGATCAGAAGTGCCTACTATTATGGATTTTGCAGAATTACTCTGCATTTTGATGGTTGATTTTGCTATTCCACTTTAGGCTCCTAAAACTCTGCATTGTCAAATTTGTCTAAACATAATATAATTATTATGAGTAAAGCTGCCATTCAGTCTATTGATAAAACCATCCTTAATATATAAGACTGTAGGATGTCTGTCTTAACCTATCTGTATGCTTGTTGTATGTGTTGAACAGGTAGGTATTGTGTGTTAATGAGCAAAGAGTATGAGGCAGACAGGTAGGTATTAAATTAGGTGATGTCACATCTTTGTTTGGTTTGAATCATTTGAATCAAACTAACCAATATAAATGTAGCTGCAGCCTGCAGTTATATAGACAGACTGCATTGAACTAATATAGTTCTATGAGACAGACACATGTCTACATTATGAATAATCAATATATACCTAGCTAAGCAGGCTATGTTGATCGGATTACATTTAGGCAGTATGATAAGTGTATAATGGTTTCAAAGTGGGGGGACAGTTTTGTTTTGTGCACCATTTGTAATGCAGACTTTTCTTGCTCCCATGGTGGGAAGAACGACTGTATTCATTTGACTATAGTTTTAATTTTGACTTTTTTGAAATTTGGATTATTATGGATTTTTATATTTGGATTTCTGCATTTTCATTTTGAAAGGTAAGTAGTTTTGAAGGATACTAACTAATACTTTTGAATTTATATAGCCATTTTGAGAGTAAACTTTGCTGCCCCATAAGACTGTAAAATTAGATAAATATAGCTTTTTAAATTATGTTTTCATTAAGTTGCATATACAGAGCCAGGAAAGTATTTTGTTCTAGTGGTTGAAGGATCATTACATATTTTCTAGCAATATAATAAATATAACTATTCCTTTTAAATTATTTATTTGTTTTTTTTTTGTGTTTCATATTTAGTTTTAAAATGCATATTTTGTTATAATTTTGTAGTTATTTTGTGACATCATTTTTGACCTATTTAATGTAATTTTTGATAATATTTTTTACTTTTTTTCAAATATTTCTTTATATTAAACAATAATCTGAACATTTCTTGAAAAATAAGTAATTTTTTCTGTTTGCCTTTGAAGAAAACTATTTTGGCTCCTTAATTTTCAATCACCAAATTTCATTAAATAACAAACTGTAAATAAGATTTTTAAAATTTTACTATAGTCCACTAGTTCACAGTAAAAAATATTAACATTATGCAAAATGAATAATACAAATATGTTCTTATTTTACATTAATTTAAAATGAATGTATTTTTCAAAATATTATTTTATAGTTGTCAATATTTTAATGAATTTTCTGTTTACTCTATATATCTTTCAAAACATTTGATTTGATATTTTGTATAGAATTTAATATAATGTATTAATTATTCAATGGATATTATTTTTGGTAATATATATATATTAAAATTGTTTTTCTTCTTTTTAGTGATGGATATAAGCCCCTCAAAGGATGGTAATTTGATAAAACAAGTATTAAAAGAAGGCACGCCTAACACATCACCATCTTGGAACGATAGAGTTAAAGGTACCTAGCTAATTATTGAAATATTAAACTTGTTTTGAAGGTATATTATGTACATATTTTGTTTTCAGTCCATTTAATACTTTCTCATGATGGGAAAACATTTGATGATAAGGAAATAAGTTTTGATGTTGGATTTGGGAAGGAGTTTGGCATACTTCTTGGAGTTGATATTACAGTTTCCACAATGAACTTGGATGAATATTGTACTGCACAGATGGGTTCTGATTTTGCTTATGGAAGTGAAGGTCATGAAGACGCCAATATTACTCCCAATACAGTGGTTATTGCTCACATCCATCTTATTGAAATCACAAAAGTATGTTTAAATTAATACAGATTAACTTTTAATACATTTTATTTAACAGAATTTAAATGATTTAAATGTGAATTATTTAAAAAATCAAATTCATTAAATTGTAAAAATCAAATGCATTTTTGAAATCAGCTGTAGAGGAATATTTAATTTTTCTCGTATTTATTTGCTTTTTTATCATGTCAATAAAATCACTCAGCTGTATTGTTATTAATTTTATATGAACTAAAACAAGCATTTTATTCCAGGTTAAAGAATTCTGGGATTTGAACGAAGATCAGAAGATGGCCTTTGCTACTAAAATGAAGTACCGTGGAAATGTCCTTTATTCCGTAAGTCAGTTACACACTGACACTATTGCATGTGCAGTTCACTGAATGAAGCAGTTCTTGTAGATAATCATTTTATATCCAGACAGGATCCTCTAAGGCCGCATACCGATGCTATCGATCTGTCTGCAAAACCTTGGAGGGCAGTGTATCGGTGAGAGAGAGAAGATCCCAAGAAGCGGTGGCTCTGTTGACAGCTGGCAGGCTCAATGCTGCCCTGTGTCTTCACAAAGAGGAACTCTACCCCCAGTGCGTTCAGCTCTGCGACAAAGTGCTTCGCTCTGATCCAGACAACACCAAAGCTCTTTATCGCAAGGGAAAGGTGAACTCTACTCCTAATGTAGTATGTCCAATGTGTCTCTTTATCGGATCAGTTTTTGACTTGCTCTTATCACAGGCACTCTTCGCTCTATCCGAATTCGTCCAGGCGGTCAGCGCCTTCCTGAGCTATCAGACGCTGGAACCATCCTCCACCCTTGTGGCCACCGACCTAGCTCTGTGTCGAGAGGCTCTACAGAAAGAAAGAGAGAAAGAAGAGGTCTTGTATCACGACATATTCGAAAAGATGGCTTCTGAAAGTAGCAAGGTAAACCTGTCGGTTATCAGTTCGTGATTATTCAGCCGATGTATTGAATCTTTTCTTTCTCCACAGAACTTTGAGTGCGATTCACCAATCCAGCCAGTGGACAACTGGTCCAACGATCTCGCAGAAGAAATGATCTCCCTCCACGAAGAAATGGAAGCCTTTGGAGAGACAATGCCGGAACCCAAAACAAAGGTCAAACCGGGTCACCACCATAATAACCGGCTCCATCCAATCAAGGATGAATTAGAAGAAGTTGACCTCTGATCTCCGTCCACACTTAAATCGATGCAGAGTTTTAATAGTCGCAACCGATTTAGAAATACTGCATTTTATTAAGTTCTGCTTAAATTGTACAGCTCTGTGTTCGCTGTCTTGTTGTCTCGTGTATATGCTTATTATTTGTATAAAATATTATTTTACTGCTTATAAATATATTTCACTATGATTTAGTGAAAAATATTCTTACTAATTATTGGTTAAGGATGGAAAATTAAACTTTTGGAATGACTTTATTAATGTAATTACAATTTGTATCTTGAAAAACTTTTAAAATCCTATTCATTGTAAATTGTCTATAAAAAATATTTCTGTGAAAATAATGTGTATCTTTTCGCTTTAAAAACAGTTTAAGAATGAATTCTATAATCTTATGAAATAGCGAACAGATTTAATAAATGATATGGTTACTTATTTTCTAGATACTGGTGGTATATTTCTGTCTTCTGATATTAAGGGCTATTTTTTTTGTCTAAATCATTTGAAATTTCTTATTTTTGGTTATTGAGTATGTGATAATTCTTAAATTACAAAATATTTCATTTAAACTAATTTTTATAGCTTATAATTTTTATATTATACCTATATATGATAATATAACGGTGAACTGTAAATCTGGAGCATGTTGACTTATTATTATAGTGTTTTTCTAGGTTATCAAAATAATCGAAAAACGAGTCCATAGCTGATTTCAATTATATATACGGTAATAGTTTCAAAGTGGGAATATTTAGAATTACATGCATATTAGTTTATCAAATTCCCTCTCTTAAAATAAAAAAATATAATATTTGAGATTATATATTTATTGTATTACGGTTAAATATTTCAAAAATTTATAATTTTACAACTTTATAATGATATTACCCTATATAATTGAAATGCATAAATAACACCCACAGAGTAAGGAGGGTAAACACGATCCTTTATACTCAATTATAACACCCAAGTATTGATTACCTCCGCGGACGGAGTTATAAAGTATAAATTATAAAGTATAACCAATGAAATCAATAAGCGCACACTACATATTAATATGTTATATTATATATATCTATAATATATATAACATAAAACAATGTTTGTTACGTTACAGCTTAGGCAGCGTATACACGTTCAAATCAATTATTGATTATAACTCATATAATAATATGTTTTCTACTGCTGTAGAAGGAATTTAAATGCTGGTCAAAATGCGGGACTACGAAAAGCGTTCTAAAATTATTTTGTTCACCTTATTATAAATATATAAAAATTTATATAAATTTATATAAAAATAATTTTAAAAAGTCATCATTATATTGGTTTGAAATATTATGAATTAATTTTGTTTATAACTTTGTTTCAATTTATAATAACTCGCAAACTTTTAAAAAATGGTTATTTTCTGAAAATGAAGCTTCTTATTATACATTTAATCATTTCTTTCATTTGTGAAACGGTAAAATATAGTTATATATGTATATAATTCTAAATTAATTTCAATTATATTACAATCGAATAGTTTGAATGAAATTTTATATGTCAATGTCATAATTTTCAGTGGCATCTGTATGATCTATTTATGATTACCATATCTTGTTATTATATACAAATATATGTACTATATAGAGTAGATCAAAATATTATTATTATATATTTCAATAAATTGCTTTGAATTATAATATTAATATATATATATATTAATTATCCAAGTGGCTATAGTTTCCGCTGTTTAAAAATGTATAGTTTCCTATACATTTAATTATTTCTCTAATTTTTTAAATGGTAAAATTATTATTTTATATATTTTATTATTCTAAATTAATTTAAATTATGTTACAATCAAATATTAATTGAAATTAAAAATATACAAATTTAATTTTATATGTATAATTTTATATTATTTTCAATAGCATCTGTAGGATCTATTTATGATCATCATATCTAGTTATCATATATAATCTACAATTATCATATGTTTGCAAAGGGCACTTTGAAAATTCCTAAAAGGTGACTTATGTTATAAAAACAAATACCTTGGGATACAGTAGTATATTATTCCTAATTTATAAAAGGGCAGAATAATATATATATTTCAATATTGGGAAGGCTAAAACATATCCCAGACCCCTGCAAATATTTATTTAGATTTAAAAAATTAATTTACAATATCTTTAGTTCTAAATTATTAATGAAAATTCTTATTAGATTAAATTTATATATTTTTAAATAAATTAATTTAAAATATTACTTTCTAAATAGCTAGATATGTTAAATTTTCTAATGCCAAAACTTTTATTTTTTTAAAGGGATTTTGATTCTGGAACTATAGTCACTTTAATAAATTTATATTATAAAATAATAAATTTATATCATAAAATAATAAATTATCTATTATATAATATTAAAATATTTAATGTTACTTATTAAAAAGTTTATAAATAAACATTATAATTTTTTTATTAATTATTATTTAATGGTTTTATTTATAAAACTTATTTCATAAATGAAGTAAAGAAGACAATAGCTGAAAAGTAAAATTTATAATATTCCATATTTTTAATTAACTTTTTATCAAGAAATACACCTATACAGCTAGAAAAAAAACAGAGTGACTAAACCATTAATCACTAAAGCATTATGTAATAACTGAAAGACGTATTATGTAATAACCACAGGCTCGAATGAGAAACAAGAAAGGAAAACAATCAATAAAGCTATATGAAAATCACAGACAGAGTACATATTAACAAGATAAAAAATATACAAAAAATGAGTTATAATGGGCAATTTGCAGATTGTTGTTAGTTATGCATAGGTAATATTGATGGTAAGGTTGATTTTATTGATAAAAATTCTTTCCACTGCCTTGCGTTGAGCTGAGTCAGAGAAATTAGCCACTAGAATTTTATGCTTGATAGAAGTCATGTTAGGGATCATGTGATGTGCCTTATTAAAGTGAAGAAACACTTTGCTTGACTATGACTTTAAGTGTTCCCCATTTCTCCAAAATACACAGCTTCACACAGGCAACAAGTGATGGCATAGACAATATTCTTTCAGAGGCAAAGACTTTTATGATCACAAATACAAGTAGTAGGACA
The DNA here is from genome assembly GCA_034780395.1 of Vannuccia rotundouncinata. Lineage (NCBI taxonomy): Eukaryota > Metazoa > Platyhelminthes > Proseriata > Coelogynoporidae > Vannuccia > Vannuccia rotundouncinata. The sequence continues at coordinate 34,419 of JAUZNC010039435.1, read as the reverse complement.
TTGCATTTTCTCTCTTGGTTTAAGAGAAACATTCAGCAGCAGTTCAGAAGAAAAAATTGGTCTTAACTTGACAGGTAGATTGGATTTCTGTAGTATAGATCTGCATTGATTTGCAAAGCATTCAATAATGTAAGGAACCCTCAGATAGCATGTCTTTTCTGTTGTTGGATTATGTCACTTTCTTTTGATCTGGAGATGTTGGGTTACTACATGTTCTGGGTATCTGTTGTTGATAAATTTAACTTTGATTGCTTCAATAGCTAGAAGTTTATCAGCTTGAGTAGACATTGTTTTAATGTCTCTCAAAAACTCTGTTTTAATGAGAGCAATTTTTCTCTGAACAGGAATGTGACTATCCCAAGGAAGAAGGTGTCCACTATGTATGGGTTTTGCATACAAAGATTTTTGAAATCTGGTATTCTGTTTAGTGACCAAAGTATCCAAATATGGAATCTTGTTGTTGGCTGGTGTCTCAGCTGTGAATTGTATGTCATCAGATATGGTGTCAGATACTCATTTTTTTGTTTATTTTTTATCTTGTTAATATGTGCTCCGTCTGGGATTTTTATAACAATTTATTGATTGTTCTTCTTTCTTGTTTCTCATTGGAGCCTGTGGTTATTACATAATACGTTTTTCCGTTATTACATAATGCTTTAGTGATTAATGGTTTAGTCACCCTGTTTTTTCTAGCTGTATAGGTGTATTCCTTGATAAAGAGTTAATCGAAAATTTGGAATATTATAAATTTTACTATTCAACTATTGTCCTTTTTACTTCATTTTACATTTGAGCTGATGGCGAACCTTAACATAACTTCCTAAATATTTTATTTAAATTTACATATAAAAAATATAGTAGACATAGAAAATTTTTATATAAAAATATATAATATAAACATAATAAAACAGGCAAATGAATATAATAATTATTTTTGTTTATTTGAACTATATTTTACTTTTAATATTATAAATTTATTTACCTTCAACCCTAAATGTATTTAATTTTACAAAAGTAATGCATCTTCAGATAATGATAAATTAACCATAATCTAAATATTTATATATATCATTATTTGGTGACTTTTATATTATAAATGTTTTTAATATTTATGATATGAGAATTTTTTGATTAAATAGTTTAATAATTACATATTTACATTTTAATAATTTTGACAAAAAAATTAGGAAATGAAATCTATTGCTAAAATAGGTATTATTATATTATTATAATATAGTATTATTCAACTGATAAATTCACTATAACATTGAATCAATGTTTAGAAAAAACATTTAATTTTAATTTTTGCATACATTTATCCTGGTACATCAAATATGCTTACATAATTATTTTTAAGGATATATCTAGGATTTCTAATTAATCAACAAATTTTCTATAAGTCCTAATAACTTCAGTGCCGTAATTTAATAACTTTACTAACCATATCTTATATGACATTATTTACAAATAATAATTTATTTTAAAATACATAATATTAAATGGTTGGTTATTATGTTCATTAGCTATTACTACATATTTTTTACAAAATGGAAATCTATTTAAATTTATCCTCCTGATATAATAAATATATGTTTTATTTATATTTATATTTACTATTTTTTGTTTTTGAATTGAATGAGAATTTCTTTTTATTTTAATAGGAAGGGTCTGGTTCTCTATATTTTTATTTAATAAAGTATGAACACATCGATGGTGTCCGATTGTACGAAAATAAAAAAGTGAACTGTGACACAGACAGTGAGTGTGATCTGAAATTCGATATTTGTGTGGAATCACAACCTAAAAATCAAAAGTATGTTCTTTAATACTATCTTAATGAATTATTTATCATATTTATGAAAGTTTAAAATCATTATTTGATTTTTAAAGTTGAATATATATATATTTAAATTTGATCTTCTGTTATCAAATAATGTCAATATCAGGAATGCCAAAGCTTTTACAAAGGGGAGCAGATAGATGATGCCTGAAATTCCGAATGCACAAAAGCTTCATCATTTCTGAATCGTAATCAACTCACATTTTTGAAAAATGAAGATTTCGGATGATAAATTTGATTGAAATGAGTTTCTGCAAGAATAGACCCAATTTGTATTGATTCCAACTTTACATAAAATTCATATATTGGCTGAGAAAAGTCTTTTTTGATCTATCTTTGATCTATTTGTGTTTTGATCTATCTATGGACGTCATGATGAAAGTAAAACACACATTCGACACCTCTTGAATCCTGATCCAAATTTTTAAACTATCCATTAAAAAAGTGTGATGGGCCGGCCACCACTGAATATTTAGGTTTTAGATATTATTTTAATAATTTCTAATAAGTTCTAATATAATCTTCTAAATATGGAGCTATCTTTATGCTTATATTTTTTCTTAGGTTATATTTTTGTTGAATAATTTCATCCGTAGTCTAAAAGGTTAGTAAAATTATTTAGTTTTTTTAAAAACAAATCAATAAAAGCTATCTGGTCAATAATTGAGTTTTTCTTTGTGTTTGTGTTGTTTTCTTTTGCATATTTCGGTCAAAATGTTTATGTATGTCAAACTTGTGTCCACAATATTGCATAAAGTAGTTTTGACAAAAAATCGACAAAAATACCAGATTAGAAACAGTTATAAACTTAATTCTACAATTTTTAATTTTGTTTATATCTATTTTAATATTGTGCTAATAATTTATTAAACACCAACACGTTGATATCACAATTCTGTGTTCAGAGAATGTGACTTGTTCAGGATTGAACCGCCGACATACCACAACCAAAACACGGTCATATTTGGGAGAAAACTAGGAACATATTCCAACCCAAGCAAACATCATTTTAAATACAAAACTCCGGTAAGCTTATTGTTCCACTATTTGTTATTTGTTTAAGAAAAGTATTTCTGATTCAAATCGGAAAAATAAAACGACAGTCATATTTCAATTGACAAAAACATTTGTATTCTTTATAATTTGCAGACGAACATAAATCTAGGTGTTAATGTGATGGATACGGATACCTCCTACGAAGACATTCAAGATATTGACTCATTTTCCGAACTCATTAATGTTATGGCCTACTCACAGACGTCCAACACTGTTCAAGAAAAAATAGAAATTATTATTGGAAAAGATCTTCAGTAAGCAAGAATTAGCAACATTTTATCTGCGTTTTGAATATCTTTGAGAGAACTCTACTCACAATTGGTATTCTCTACTGTTTGTGCGTCATTCTTTGACCATTTACCACTCACTACCTTACCATTTCAGAACAAAACTACACCTGAAAGTGTTCGCTATCTGTGATGCTAACTGGTACGGATCTCAGTGCAACATCTTTTGTCTGCCAACTGATCGTAAAGACTGCCAGGAAAATACTGGCCGACTTGTTTGTAGAGAAGGTCAATTTGATTATTATAATTATTTAATTTTTGAGAATATTGCCACCGTTGGGATATCTAAATAGACTAAATAGCGTAAGGTTAATATTAAATGTTTATTGTAATAAAATAATAAGTATATTGACATTAAAATTTTATATTTTTTTCTGCAGGTTGGAAGGGCGAAAATTGTTCAGAGGCAGATGTTTGTCTTCAACGAAATCCCTGTCTTAATAATGGAATTTGTAAAACTCTTCAAAATGAATTCATGTGTCATTGTATCAATGGTTATGAAGGTGTGTGTGTCCTTGTATCAATGATAAAAAATGAATATTTAAATTAAGTTAATATTATTTATGCTTCTTTTTTTTAGGAGACAATTGTTCGATTCCTCCAATTATTGTAAGTCATGATGTAAAGCGTCTTTTGTTTGAACATTCTTTTACGTGTTGGGTAGAATTCTAAAATCTGTAATAAATCTTTATATAATTTATCCGAAGTTGAAATGGTTTGGATATGATTTTATTGTTTTAATCGATATATACATTTCTCTTATGAATTAATTGTGACCTGTATTGATGAAACTTTATCAACATAACACTTTAATTTCAGACAACTCAAAATTGGATCAAACCAATTTTTGGAAAGGTAAGGAAACCTATTCCGGAAAGAATAGCTGGTCTTCTCCTGAAGAACTGGATCTATCTCATTGTCGGTGGCATCCTCTTGTTGGGTGTCGTCTCCGCCATCACTCTTGCTGTTTTCAATAAGCGGTACAAGAGGAAGACGGATAACCTCAACTCGCAAATTGTTTTCAGGTATCAACTACAACAAACTGTATTTAAGGAGGACGATTCATAGAATATATAGCTATGTGATTTAATGGACTTTTGTAGATAATTAATTGGTGGTGTTTATCTCCGACAATAGTCATAAGTTCGTAAGAAAAGGCTTTATCATTATCAACTCTATACAGAACCAGGTAACCAGGAATAAAGATTTGCAGCTTTGTGTCTTCGTCTCATGACTCCTCATCATGTTGTGGAGTAGCGGAAGTCACTTGGTCATAACATCAACAGTTGAGATGGTTAGATTACGTGAATGTATAAACTTTGTGATTGAGGTGAACAATTCCGTGCAGTGGTTATGAGACTTCTCAAATCGCACTAAATTCTTTGACTTGAGGATGTAAAGTATAGAGGAGAATGCATAAGTTTCTAGATGGTCCCTTCTGGCTATAAGTGTCTTTATAAAAATTGGGCATTTCGAATGAATTATAAAATGTATTCGTCTTTCACTGACGTCCTCGTCTAACAAAAGATTCAGGGTTCCTTTAACAAAACTCTAGGAATCATCAGGTCGAATAAAAGGTCATAAATCGTCCTCCAAATTTGATAAATTGACCTCATCATGTTTTCTCTCGTCGTCAACAGCAACGTCTCCCAATGCCTGAACCAACAGTCGAACAACGTCTACAACATGAACCCGAACAGCCTTCGACCCCCCGTCTGTCACCTCGTAGCCTCCCCCTGTCACGTGCAGGGAGTCTATGAGGAGGACACTGGCAGTCTCTACGAAGTCGTCACTGACTCCCCAAAGCTTACGTCAGATCCGAAAGTGATGGGGAACCAGGTCACCAATCCTATTTATGGATCAAAGTGCTGAAGAAGGACTGATGCCATCTCTATACGACACGATTGGCGACACTGGTCAAATATTTTGATAATTGTTATCTTTAATTTGATCTGAATTTATTCACAATTATTTAACTTTGTTTTCTCGAAATTATTCTGCTTATAAATCATAGACAAAGAGATTATTTCATGAAAAATTATTTCTTTTTGCTCATGACTATTCTGCTTAAAATGTTTTACTGTTATGATTTTTATAATTTTACTGCCTTATAATTTATTAAATCTATGCGGAATTCTTTGTACACTTTATCTGATTGTGAAAAACACTGGCTCATTGTTGAACATTCCTTTAATTAGTTATTAAATTAAAAGTATTCAAATAAAATCTTTTCATTCTATTAAAGTATTATACAGAATTCAAACCAACAAAGTTGAAGAAATTATTGCATTGTTTCAATTTGATAATTACGATAAATTTAATTTGCACCGCACTCCTTTAGTTTCCAGTGTAACTTGAAGTAACTTGAATCGTCAATTGTTTTTACAGCGTATTTACATTGATTTTTGTTATAACTTACAGCGAAAATTATAAAAAATACATATATGGGTTATTGTTGAAAATTTATATATAAATAAAATTCTCTAAATAATCGAAAGAATTAAGAGCGAGCGACAAGAACCCTCACTCTATGCTAAAATTAAAAAAAAATGTTTTATAGTATCTATAATATGTCAATACGAAATTCAAAGGAATTATTAATACATTTATTATTAATATAAGCTCCTATACTTTCCATAGAAAACTACTTACTAAGACTTAGTTAGTACCGTGTAAATTTAGTTGCCAACTATTTTTATAGAGGGAGTGTTCTTGTCGCTCGGTCTAAATTCTTTGAATTCTCTAAATCCATCGATAAATTGTCGAGATTTTATACTCAGAATTAGCCTCATGAAAAATTATCCTAGTTGTCTACAAACCTTATTATAGTACATGAAAAATTACAATAACCCTTTGTTTTGCGAAGCCCCACTTATTAGGAATACAAGAATTCAGCGACAAAAATGACTTTATTTTAATAAAGAATAATATATAGATATAATTTAGATCAAGTAAATTTTAACATTATTTAATATTACCACATTATAGTGATGTCTCCCTCAACCACAAATATAGTTTAAGCTCCGTGCACATAAACGAAAACATTGAAAAATACGATACCCGGTACATAATAGATACATCCAGAATAAATGAGTAAAACATTGGAACAGAGGTACATGGCTACGTTACATTTATAAAAACAAGGGCAGCAGTTAAAACACAGCAGTACAAAGAAAAGATGCACTCATCCATCACATTGGCAAACAACAGACTGCCCATTTTAGAAAGATTTGATGCTGATACTTTCTCGCATACCCATACATTGAACCTCGTCAATGAAAATTGTGTTCGCCTTGACCTGGATATCTTCCTCAAGGTCAAGCTGACGACGAACCAATCCCTTGAGAGATGCCTGTGAATCGGCCAATCGGCGAGCTAGTGACGTCATATCTGTCTTGATTTCGGTGTCCTCTTGGATCAACCTGATATGATTAATGGAGGGATGATTTGTCAATAGTGTTCATTTCAACAACCAAAAAGATTCTAATTTTGAAACGGAAATTGTGCTTAAAATTAAATTAAATCATGAAAAGTTGAAAAGTTAACACAAATTATGAATTTCACAGCTTTTAATACATAAATCGTACCAGCTTAGAAAATGTGTAAAAGCATATCTATTCATTTATTACAATTTACTAGTGTGCATCATTCAAATAATATTTGATTAACATTTTAATTAGAAATTTATACCTTTTAAACAAGAAAATATAGATAGATTTATAGAATTTTCAACTTGAATTTAATCAAAAAAATACAATTATCATACAAGCTGCCCAAATTAATAATTTTTCTAAAAACAACAGTCTAAAACTAATATATCTGTGCAAGCAATACTGTAATCTAAATATGTACGGTGCATATCTTTCAAAATTAAGAGTGTCTTATTAATTAAATAACAATAAATATTAACTTGAAAATAACTCTCTTGTGTCTTATCTAGACCACAAAATCAGAAAAAAGCAATTTCTATAGAGACACATATACGAATAATAATAAGTCTGCAAAGCTAAATGTACAGAAAAAACTATGGTTTAAAAAGAAGAAAACCGCGAAGGTTTTCGTATAATAAGACAAAGAGTGCTACAAGTTAGAAGTTTATTATATAATTTAGTTTGAAAGAGCTATAATAGCACTTATAACTGTATAGATAAATAGTTAAATTTATAAAGCGAATAAAGTATATCATGCAAAAGATTTTTATACATTTACTATTTCTAACTGTATTCGACTAGTTTATAAAGCGAATTAAATATAGCATGCAAAAGATTTGTAAACACTTACTATACATATAACAATCACAATTAAGTAAAGAAGTGTCAGAAGGAAGGTCTATCGCATGATCATAGACATAAGCTACAGCGTTTAATGTGTCCATAACGGACGAGTTGTATGAGAAGGGAGTGGGGCTAAGCGCGTCATACAAACCTAATCTTAATGTCGTCAACTTGAGGCATAGCGCTGCAGCAGTTGACAAGACTAAAAAACCCAAAATATAGTAAAGGTCTTGTAATGGATGGAACGAGTATGCATACCATTGCATTCTGTTGGCAAGGGATAAATAACTATTTTCGTATTCAATTCCTGTCTGTCGTACGTAATTCCAGAATAGTGGAATACTAAGAAAACAAGATATAATAGACTGATTATCTGGAATCACATTGATTACAACACTTCTTAAAGGTCCACACTTGTTAATCACATGTTTGAACAACAGTTATTATTATCATTACAACCGGAATGGTTTATATTAATTCTAGACATTTTAGTTTAGGGACGTTATTGCTAGAATGTTTTGGGAAATGCATCCTAAGAAATAAACAGAAATAAATTAGTTGAAACAAATAAAACAAATTAAAATATGAAGATAAAACTAATAAATATATATAGTGGATAGTAATTAATACATAAAAATAAAATAAATAAATAAATACACCCAACTAAATAATATATTAAATGAAATAATAAACAATAATTAAAAAAATATGCAAATCTGAAAAACCATTTTTTTTAAAAACGATAAATAAAATTTGCATTGATGTTGTTATTAATTTAGCCATCAAAATAAAGTTGTTTTAGTATAAATAGTGTTGAAAAATGCAAATATGGAGAATTACGATTGATCCCAATAGCTCAGTTGTGTCCGATGACAATTTTCACTCTAAAAGACTTTTGAACTCACTTATACTGAACAGAGTCTCGGCATTGCTCCAGATTTGGACGATCTCGTCGAATCTCCAATCTAGTTTCGGTCAACTTGAGTGGCTGTTCTTTAGTGTCGATAGCGATCTTAAGGTTCTGGATGTTGTCTTCCATATTTGAGACCTCTGTAAGAACCTACAACAAAATCACTCGCGGGTGTTATTATCCATTTGTGAGGATGGCGAAAATATTTATTTCTCCTTACTCGTTTAAGATGTTCTTCCAGTTTTCCTTTGGTATCTTTAGTTTCAGCGATACGAACACGGAAAGCCAGGTCCACAGCATCGCGCTGGGCAGCCTGATCATTGGATGTTTGCTGGAGTACTCCATCCACAATAGCTCGTAGATTAAGAGAGTTCTGACGTTCCCGGTCGGCACACTGGATGTTCTCATTCACACAGGCTTGCCACTGTTCCGGAGTTACTGAGCTGAAAGATTCCAAAATGTAATAATTAATATTTTATTCACCAAATATGAATATTTGTTATAACTATTATACTACTTCTACATGTATGAGTAGCACATAAATTAAGTGAACTATATTACTTTAAAATAGGAAGAAACAAAAAAATAGTTTTTTTCTATTTTATTATATCATGTTGCAAAAGGAAGAGTCTCTATTTTATTTTATCTTACTTTATATCTACATCGACCGCTCCAGGGGCAAGGTGGGTAAGTTGGGTGTTATTCTTCAAGTTAGAGCAATACTCATCGAGACTCTTTGCCTTGTACTTATCCTTGATGTCCTCCTTGATACGATACATCGCTTTTCGGTTCATCCTGAAGAAGGCAACAAACACGACGTACATAGGAAGTGTAGGAAGACACATTACTACAACAGTTCGCCAAACCTCAATTGCTCTTTGGCTTGTTCTAATGTTCGCATGAGGAGACCCTGGACGCCCTGGTGAACTTCGGCCTCCTTCATGAGTTCCTTTTGGACATCGTCGTGCACCAGATCGATCGCTACTCGACCCTCACTGATAGAAATAACAGAAAATGTTTTGAGTATACCTATTGAGTGTGCTTCTATTTGTAACCAAAATGTCTGCCTACCGATTCCTAAGACAGTGCTGAGATATGTGCAGAGGCTCTGCTACAGCTTCCAAAGCTTTCTCCAGCCGGGTGATGTACGTCTCCAGCTTACCGCTCTCGCCATCTAGATCTCCAAGTTTTCTGTCGAGTTCGTCCTTCCAATAGTTGACATCACTCAGTCTTTGGTCTGAAAATAGATAGCTAGTAAGAAAGAATCCACTCAACTTATATAACTTCGGCAATCGTCTTACCAAATTTTTTGTCAACATCCATTTGTGTCCTGACGGTTCGGCGAGAGGTTTCGGCTATCAGACGGTCCGACTCGTTCATGAGTCTTTCGGCCTGCATTCTCTCGACTTCCGCACTCCGGTACTTCATGTTATTGCTGTAGGTCCACTCAGGGTGAGTGAAGCGTTGGGGTCCTTTCAAAAGTTGAGACATTTTGGAAGTTGAACTGTCTGTTGGAGGGTCTAAAGAGGGAAGAGAGAACAGAGATGAGAGCAAAGAGAGAGAGAGAGAGGACTTGGAGAAATAAGATGAAAATAGTAATAAATCATAATTCATTAATAATAATGACTTACTGCAATAAATACATACCTAAATTATGTGTTTAAAATTCATAATTTTTATCAATTTTAAGTAAATGTTTCCTCGAGATATTTGTCAAAATTTGTATCAAGATATTGTACAAAAAAGTTGTTCAAATTGTATACATTCATTCAGCATGAATTTTATTATTCAGCATGAATAATATTTGGTAAAATATTTTAATTAAATATTATGAGAAGTATGCTGATTATAGATTTCCAATTATAGACATTTGATAAAAAAAACATGTCAGTTTAATAAAAATAGGAATTTCTCTTTTGATTATTTAATTGCCTTAATTTATTTATTTAAAATATAGATAATTAATAATTTATAACATTTAAATAGATATAATTATAGATAGGATTTATTAAACTGTTTTTCATGTGTAAATATTTATTCTAAAATCTAATACAATTATATACAATGAATTTCACATATTCACAACTCATTTAAAATTTAATCTTGATTTAAAATTCATATGAATAGATATATTTTAAATTTAGAAATTTGAAAATTATCTACAATTTTTATTGGTATCAGATGATTATATAATTATGGATATTTTTAACATAGCATTTTTGAATACATCATTATTTTCAATATTTTTATAATGTTAATATGGCTGCTGTAAAAATGATTTGTTCTAAATTTTCTACACATACAGCTGAAAAGGAGTTCAATAATAACTGCATTAATAGACATAATAACAAATCTATTGTCTCTGGGTTATTGCAAAAGTTTCAAGATACTAAGATTCATCTTTGATAATAATTAAAATGGTTTTCCATAACAGATGACTCATTTGTAAAAAAGCTAAATAAAGAAATTTAAGAAAAGAGACCATTTAAGTCTTACATCTATGTTTGAATTATAAATAAAAATAAGTTTCAACCCTAAAAAGTACAATTAGATCAATTCCTTTATGTTAAGTGTAAATAAACCAGATATTATTTCAATGAGTGCTTTTATTGTTACATTAAAATATTGAATTTATGAATGCAAAAGTAACTTACCATCATATGAATTAAATATTTATGAAAAAAGGTTAACATAATGCAATATACATATCATGACTATAGAAATAATATAGAATGTTATAAATATAAAATGATATACAATTTGAGTTATTTGCAGTAATCAGTTAGTTGTCGAATAATAAATTACCCAGACTTATTATTTTCCTTAAATGCTATTCATGGGATGAGATATGGGCACACTAAAGCACCCTTATAAGAGGGTCAAGTCAAAAAAGTGAAATTTTTTTGATACCTAAATTATAACATAATTTCCAAAAATATTCAAATTCAGAATATTTTGCAATATGTGTCAGACTTTTATCATTTCTAAAAAATTTTTAACATTTTTCAAAATTTTAACATTTTATAATAATCAGAATTCAGATTATCAGACCAATATCAGAAAATTTAAGCAGATCTACTAGTTTTTTACTATTAATGTTACCATATACTGTCTTCTATCATGTTCCAGAATGGGATAAACAATCTTCCAAAACAATCCATCATGATTTTGCAGAAGAGTGGAAATTCAAGAGAAGAGTATGACTCAACCAGAATAATGCAAAATTTTAATGAAAGCCACCAAAATTAAAACATTTTGAATTTGTAGTAAGAATCAAAAAAATTATGGACAAATAGTGTATTTTGTCATACTGCTTAGAGCTATTGTTAATGTCATGGTTACTTAGGGCTGTGTTTTGTAGTGTAATACTAGACTATTATATTACTTTAAGAAGTAAATAGATGTTTAATTAAGAATAAATATAATTATTTTAAATATTAAAAAAGAATCCCTTAATTAGAAAGTTTTATTGTCAATTGTCTAGATTAAAATATAGATATCAAAATATATTTAAAATATAAGTGAATTAAAAAACTATTGAAATCCTGTTGAGTGGACAATAATGTTTCCTGGTTTAACTCCCATAAAGTTATTTCTTTGAGAGTGTCCTAAGTCTGATATGTATAGTGACAGGAAAATATTAATGGAGATAATGATGCTGATTATTTAAACTGTGATGGTAAAAAAATATAATAATAAGATTGCATATAAAGAAATTTAATGATGGCTATGTATTAATTATTAAAAAACTTTTTCTTGAAAAAATAATTTATTTTTATATAATTTAATTATATTCTTTTATATTTTAATTGCAATAATAATAAAATCATTATATATTAAAAAATAACAATATTTCATTCAAACCATAAATATTATTTTGGATTATATGTATTTTGGTTATATAAATATTTTAAAAATATATATATATATAATAATTAATAGGATGCTCAAATTATATTGTACATTCTAGCTAGATAGTATTCCACATTAAATATAATATTTATTATAGACAATAGATATGGTACTTATTAAAAGCATAGGGAATTTTCAAATTTTATTGACAGAGTATTGACTAGAGTATTATAGTTATGAATTTATTATAAAATTATTTTAAATGTAATTGATAGACATGTTTTATTTTCACAGTACTTTAAAAGTTTATTATGAAATTATTTAAATGATTTGAAGGGTTATACTTAAAAAATAGACCATAGTTGTTATGATGTGAGAATAATTTAAAAAAATTTAATCAAAAATTTTTGATTTTTGTAAAATAAAATTATAAAATAAAGAATATTATTTTATTAATAAAATAGATTTTTATTTAGAGTAGGAAAAATGCTTAATGTATAAGAACCTGAAATATATTGGCTTTCAATATAAATTATTTTAACATTATTTTTATAATGAAGTGGTTATGAAGCCCACCAAACAGTTTAGCTTTTAAAATGATATAAAACTAGCAATTTAATAATTTAACCTGTAGAAAAAGAAATATAATGTCAGTGAATTAATTTATATTATTAAAATAAATTTTACTTGATATAAAAAAATTACTAATATAATATATTTTTGGTGAATTAATATAAATTAATTTAGTTTAATTTTTGCCAGTCTTCTATTATTTTGGAAGCAAACTGGTTATGATTAATTATTAATTAAAAATTTATAGAGTAAGGATTTTTTTATATGGACTAATTTTTATTATTTATCAAAATATATTACTCATAGAAAAACATTATATAAAAATAGAACTTTTGGTAAATTATTATAAATTAATTAAATTTGTTTATTTTTTGCCATTCTTATATATTTGTGTAGCAAAACAAGTTATTGGCTACATAACACCTGTCTTTTTATAATGATAAAAAATAAAATATGTTTATATGATATGTATTTATAGAAGAATTTTGTCCTAATTTGTGTAAGATGCTAAAAACACATGTTTAAAAAATGTATAATAGGATAAATAATTAATGGGATTTTATTTATTAAAGGATGTGATGACATAATATTTATGACAATTATGTGGGGTAAATGTTATAAAAATAATTACATGCTCCAAAATTAAGAATATTGGGTAAATTTATGCAACAGTAAATTACAATATATAAGTTTAGGTTTATAATATGGAACAAAATACTTAGGCTAAATGAAATCTAGTCTGAAACTAAACTCTTAAAATTCTTAATTGAAATATAGTTTTATGGGTTGTTATAATATATAATTTTTTCGTTTATACATTCTACAAATTTATACAATTTAATTATAAAAAAGTTTCTTTAATAAAAATTATAAATAAAAAAACTTACATATTTGAATTGTCCTACTAAATAAACTATAACTAGTTGCGTAGTGACGATAGAGTTAAAACAAAATATTGTATTATTATATTTTTGTTATAATATATATTAATATGTATTATTATTATTAAATGTTTCGTTGATTATAAATATTTTATTACAATTTTTTATTTAAAAAATATAATTTATTTATTAAATTAAGTAAATTAATTTAATTCATTTATTTAATAAAATAACCTTTTGATACGTGACTATTGAAATAATTGTTATATCAATAACAATTTTAGCCAAATATAAAAATAATTATTATATATATATATATCTGGCGGAGTGTCAAAGAGCTGTACATAATAGAAATATGCAAATCAATACAAATGTTTAATAAAAGATAGGTGTCACTCATGAATAATTTTACACTTTACATGGTTTTTGAAGACATGGCTTCGGCCCAAGTATTTATACGGAACGTATAAACGAAACAACAAATACTCCCACTAACTGTTAATAACGTTACGCCAGAGAAGACACCCACGCTTTAATTTATTAATAATTAATTTTAACTTTTATTACTTAATTAATGCAGAACTATTCAGTTTTATAAAAAAAACATATTCCTCTCAACATTTACCTCTCCACCCCCGTTTTGCGCGGCGTTATACAGAAGAAAATTAACACCCTCTCCTGCGAAACGTTATTTCCGAAGAACTTCTACTAATTACTATAATGCAAACAAAATAAAATCTAAATTCGATCTATTAGTATATTTATTTTGCTTTGTATTGTAGTAATTTTTAGCGGTTAAATATACTACAGAGTGTTTCAATCAATTCGTTTTTGATTACCAATGTTATTAATAACTTATTTGACATTTATAAAGCCCTAATTCAGAATTTTTCTTCAAAGCGCTTATAAAGAATTTTATTTATGGAAGGATTCTAATTACGCCTAAATTTGATTACAATTCTTATACAGATTTATTTTGTGTATATAGGTTTTGAAAAAGCAGTACGGCCAAATAATAAAGCGGCGTACATGTAGGAACAATATTCCAAACCTCTCACAATCAATCACAATTTTTGTGAAAGATACATTAGGAATTGTTTAAAATAATATCTGAATTCACTTCTTTGATTTAGATTATGATATCTATACATATCGAATAATTAAAGCTTTGTTGAACAATTGTTATCAATTTTGGATATAGTCATATCCTACGATAAGGATGTATAATATGCTCATAAAAGAATTTAATAACAAAACTGAACAGCTCTGTTGCATACTTAACCTATTTAGTATACGATTCCAAAATGTTACCAAAATTAAATATTAATTACTTACACATTTTTAATGTAACAGACGGACAAACATATTGAACATTTTTTTATTCAAAAAATAACGGAACACAACAACGGAACAGTAATTTAATACAAAAATATAAAATAATCTGCAAAAAAAGATAAAATAATTATATTGTACAGACATATCACATAATTTAATGTTTTTTTTACAATATAATAACTTCATTCTAAACACAAAAGCTGCATGAATCCTTATTTTCCCACTGTAGGTTGAGAAATAAACGAAAAGTGTTTACAAATATTGAAAAAAATCTCTTACAAACTAATTTTGCAAACAATACGGTGTGAATATTCTGGATATAACTTTGTTCTTGCCCTCGACATTGGAAGGACCAAATACTTTCGCTTCTTTCCAATCACCATCGTGGAAGGTGACAATAGCCGCCTGGTTGCCTAGGCGATAACAATGATTAGGCAGCGACCAGATGGACAGCAACTGGTTGTCAAACAGATACTTATAACCATTATGAACGAATTGGTGACCCCGGCAGATCAGTTTCAGTCCATTGGAGGAAGAGAAATTACGTGTTTCCTGAAATATGCATGGCAACTGTGAATTCATCGATAAATAAATTGTAAGAAAATAATTAGATACGAACTAAATAGGCATATTATAACAACACAACACAACACATGATTACCTGCGGTCCAAAAAGATAGCCCGCCCCCCTAGGACTGCTCTTCCAACCCGAAACATCATCAGGATCTGACCAAACGATGTCACAGAAGGGGCCCTTGTGCGGGATCTCCTGATTACGATCGATCGTTCGGATCTGGTCCAGAGTTTTAATTACGGGAGAGAGCCCTCCGTGGACACAGAGCACAGTTTCATCGATGAGAGCAGCCACAGTGAGGAGATCAAAGACTTTACAGCAGGCTCTCCAGGCGTTGGCATTTCCGTACTTGTTGATGCATTCGTCGTAGAAGCCGTACACCTGAAACATGTTTTCTAAAACCTTATTTATTTAAAATATTTATTGGTTAGCATTTTGATTACGTGGCATGGAGTGGAATTTTGAACTTCGGTTCTTTATTTTAAACATGGACAGCATCATAAAGATTTTATTTGTGTAATCCAGTTTTGTACATACATCGGTGAATCTTTTAAGATCCATTTATTTTCTCTCTTTTATAACGATTAGGACAAGACGTGTCATGATTTGACAATCAAGACAAGATAGGAATTGAATTCTATTTTATATACTTCTATGGTTAATAGATTGTTTCTGGTGATATTCTTGTTTCACAATATAACTACAACTAGATCTGCTATCTAAAATTAAATGCTTAAAAAACTTCAAATGGATCAATTAAATTGAAGTAATATGCTTATAATTTCAAATCAACTAATCAAATAGAAGTATTTTGCCTAACACGCTGGCTAGGAATTTATAATGCATTAATTTTGGATTGCAGATCTAGTTAAAGTATAGATATATGATGTCTATGAGTTAAGCATATGAAAATTTAATTGATTTTCAATCAAGTTCAATACGATCAAATAAATCGATTTTCGTCAGCTTAAACAAAAATCTATTTCTATAATTACGTAACATATATTATCATAATATATAAACACAGGATGCTAAAAATGGACTCATAGATATATGCTTTGACCATCTAAATTGATTCGAACTCACTATCTTCTGGTTTAAAGACAGTCAATCAATTTAGATGATCAAAGCATATATCTATGAATCCATTCAATTAAATTGATAATGATATCTATGTTCCGAAGCCGAGCTATTTGGCATCCTGTGTTTATAGTTTAATCCCGGGCAGACCACAACCAATACATAAATATTCATATAGTATTATCATAATCTCTTTTGATGACGTATGGTAATGGATTAATCACCCTTAATATAAGTGGTTGTTGTTAGCTATTTATATTCACATCCATCATAAATCTATATATAGAAATGTCAACACTGCAATAAATATAAAATCGATTATTTTGTAAAGAAACAATTTTATACAGGGTAAGTCAAACATAGACTATAAACCTTTGTTAGTCTATGAAGTGAAAAAGACATATACACTCTTATTGTATTAATTCAATTTCAATCACTAATTTAAGTATTTAGTCTCAGAACAGTTACGTTTTATATTGACTCAAACTGTATTTCTAAATAAAACAATACTGTATTATACCTGGGTTATAAGACGACATTCATGATTCCCTCTAAGAAGAACGATTTTATCTGGATAGGTGACCTTGAGAATCAATAATAAGGTAATCGTCTCCAGGCTGTTGTAACCCCAGTCAACATAGTTTCCCATAAAAATATAGCGACAATTGGGGATGGTTCCACCACACAGGAACAGATGCAGCAGATCGTGAAAGTGGCCGTGAATATCACCGCACACAGTAACTGGGGTCGATACGGGAGCGACGCTGCATTCTTCCAGGAAAATTTCGGACACTTTGTTGCAGAGTTTGTGGAAGTGATTTTCGGGTAGATACTTACATTGAGAAACTATGTCCAGCCATCTAGCTGGATCATCCATCGGAAATCTCCTGGAATATTTATTATAAGATGTCTTGATAAAATAAACATTGGACATTCAAAAGTATAGCTAGATTACCTTTAGTAGCTAGTAGCAGAGACCGATGTAACACACATGGTAGGAACTTATGTCCATAATTTATTAAATACTAGAAATGATTCTCAAATTGAACTAATTAATACAAAGTGTCCTTTTGAGGTTGTACCGGATCTCTTGTAGTTTGTAATGTAATTTTAATATATTCCTAATACCTTGTTCAACTGTTCACATCTGATATTAAAACAACACACTACAAAATTATAACGAATGGAAACTTCTACATTTAAAAAACACAAAGAAACAACTTTAATGATTTTTAATGGAATAATTATTTCGAAATATGAATTCCTGAATTTAGAGATATTAGATTTAAAATTGTAACAATACAAAACAATTGCATTCTATTCCTTGAAGTTTAATCCAAGTAAACAAATATATTTGTATTTTTAAAATCTGTAAAATTGAACATTCTCATTACTTTAGTAATATAAAGAACATTCTATAATTAAAAATACAATCAATTTTTTAAAGCGACGAAAACACTAAAAATTATTTCAATGGAATAATCTACTAAACAAAACCAATCAAATATTATTTCTAATACCAAAATATAACCAAAGGTGAAAAGAGCAAATAGTAGTTAAGACAAATAACATTTATTTCAAATGTGACTATACATATTACTCAATTTACAAGAACAGGTAGGCGGGGCAGTATTGAAGCGAGTCCCACGTCAACGTCGAGATATGGAGCACAGTTTGGAAAGCGGGGTTGGGCGAGGGGCACTGGTGACTCACTATTTATTTATCCCTAATGTTGGCATTGAAGTCTGATATTCCGTTAATCCAGATAGGTTGGAATGTTGTGATGACAGCGGTACATGCTTACATTAAAGTCCTCACGAAACAACAATATAATTATGCCTGTCTGTATAAGAAACACGTCTACTACGAATGAGAGGGGGAGGAGAGGAACAGGGGGTATCACAAAAAGTAGGGGGTTGTGGTGCGCGCGGGAAAAGCTCGGTCCTCGTCCGGAACTGCCCGGAAGAGTTTGGGCTCCCGATTGTCGGCGTCCTGGATGTCCAGAACGGCGGCAATGTTCCCGCAGCGGTAGCAATAGTTGGGCGCGGACCAGACGGTCACCAACTTCTCGTCGAACATGTACTTGTAGCCCTCGTGGACGAGCTGGTGGGCGCGACAGATCAGCTTGAGGTTGTTCACGGAGACGAATTCAGAGGTCACCTGGACGAAGAGAGAGAGGAGATGGTTGACTATCTACTGATTATTTCTTGGTCAATAATTGGTGAGAGGATTAATCAATTCTGGTTATGTTATTTTAGTATTTCTAATTTGAAAGATTGTTTGAATATTCGTGATAAAAAGTAAATTAGATTACGACTAAGGGGGGGGGGGGGGGGTTCAAATTGACCCACATCCTCTAACTCTTGATAGAAACAACAAAAGTTCAATTTTTTTTCAATAACTTCTTGGTCATGAAATCTATCGATTGGTATACATTCTTAAATTACACTACTTGTTTGAAAATATCAATAAGTAGCATAATTACTATTTAAGAAAGCATACGAAATTTTGGACCCAAATTTTACTACAGTGCACTAAAATCACGATTTTTATTTTTGATCCAGATCAAAGTGTATCAGATCTGGATCATAGAGAAAATGTGATCTGAATTCAAATAAATTCAGCATTATAATACGTAACCATAATATCAATGTGTGTACCAAATTTGGGACGATTTTAATGATTCGAAATGCTGTTTTTATTATAGGAGTCAAAAATCGATAATCCATAATAATATAAAGGGTGGTTAGGCAGATACTGAAAATTGCAGACCAATCGACCAACTCCTTTGCATGCTAGAGATCTTTAAAAATGTGTGGGTCAATTTGAGACGTTATATCGGTGCGCAACAAGTTAAACTACTCGAAAATTAACAATAATTCCAGGCAACATATCACTTCCACATGATTACCTGCGGTCCAAAAAGATAGCCCGCCCCCCTAGGACTGCTCTTCCAACCCGAAACATCATCAGGATCTGACCAAACGATGTCACAGAAGGGGCCCTTGTGCGGGATCTCCTGATTACGATCGATCGTTCGGATCTGGTCCAGAGTTTTAATTACGGGAGAGAGCCCTCCGTGGACACAGAGCACAGTTTCATCGATGAGAGCAGCCACAGTGAGGAGATCAAAGACTTTACAGCAGGCTCTCCAGGCGTTGGCATTTCCGTACTTGTTGATGCATTCGTCGTAGAAGCCGTATACCTGGATAACACCACCATCACAAAGTGAGATACAGCCGCAATTAACGTGTGGTCATAACAAAATTTAAATAGGCAAAATTATCATTAAAACTCTTTATTCGCACAAATTAAAATAATGATTCATTGAAAACAAACTCTCAATATTATAAATAGAGTAATATTAAGCGGATGACAACAATCCTCTTTTGTCACCTGTGTTATCTGACGACTCTCGTGGTTGCCACGCAACAGTGTGATCTTGTCCGGGTGTTTGGCTTTGAGCGCCAACAGCAGGGTAAATGTCTCCAGGCTGTAGTATCCACGGTCCACAAAGTCTCCCATGAAGATGTAGCGAGTATCGGGGAGTTGACCCCCTGTGCGGAAAAGTTCCAGGAGGTCATAGAACTGGCCGTGAATATCGCCACAGACTGTCACTGGACTAGAAACCGGTTGAACGTTGCACTCCTCAAGAAGAAGCTCTGACACAAACTCACAGAGCCGACGGAGGTCATTCTCCGGGAGGTACTTACACTTGCTTGCTATCTCTACCCATTTGTCTAAATCGACAGTCATCTAATGAATTACATTTAACAAGAAGAAAAATTTTAAAAAAGCACTAGCAGCATGTATAAGTTAATGTGTATACTCCATTAAAAGTAGGTTTTGTTGGTCCCAAAAATATATCTACCCATTTCATACATACACAGACAATTTTTATTAGTTAAAATTCTAATGTTCACATAATATGTCAGATATAGCAAGAATCTGTAAACTTGCTGTAAACTCTACCATCTATAAAGAGGTAATATACATACACTTGTTATGTATTTATTGTAAATATTTTTACCTATAAATAAATATTATGATAATGTATGATATTTATACTATGGTGTTCATATGCAATTTTTAAAATAAAATTAAGACCCTTTTCCAGAGCTATTTTTAAGTTTTTTGGACAAAATTTGAGGACATTCAACTGTAATAAAATGTATTAAATAATTTTATATTATATGTGCATTCCAGGAAATTCTATAAACATTATGAATACTTAGACTGAGCCACAATAAATTAAACATTTATGCAAAAACTTGAGTCGATAGAAAGCTCAATGAGTGATACATTTTTTGAGAATAAACAAACTTCTGTTCTTTCTTACTCAAAAAGATAACCTGATATACACCTAGGACATAAATGTAACCAACCAATTACTGACATTATTAATAATAATAAAACTGTATTTATATAGCGCTTATATTGTAAAATGATCTTGTATATTATTATAAAATTATATTGTCTAATGCATCCAGAATGATAAATAATACATTCCAAGAAAGGGTTCAATGAGACAAGCTTAGAAGGCTATGGAAAATAGATTCATTTTAAGTTGAGATTTCAATGGAGTAAGGACATCTATCATTATATTGTATGCAAATTTCATTAATCATGGCATTCTTTGATTTAATATAAATAAAATCAAAGAATGTTATCATGGCAACATTTGTCAAAGATTTAACAAAATATGATATTATAAAATCTGTTAAAAATAAAATATCAACATTTAAATAGACGTTATTTTTATCAATTTATTATTACATTATAAATTCATAAATGATAAACATCATAAATTATGATTTCTAATAGAACTCATTTTATTTGTTCTATTAGAATCAAAATAAAATGAATATTATTGTATAGATATATTATAATACATAATCTGTATCTTAATCCAATCCATACAGGGGGCAATCACTAAAGGCTTGCTTCCTAATATATATAAAGTTTAATTGCTAATGTTTAGAGGTAAATGTTTTATAGTTATTTTAATTAAAGAAATAACTATTTTAACCCTTTATAATAATTAAAGAAAATATTTTAATCATGTCCATGCATCATATTTAATTATTAGCAAAAATTTAGTTCATTTTAATTTAACTTTGAGGTATCAATTTATCTATTATAGGTACTGATCGACCCAAGTTAAAAGGCAACTATTGTATTAACTGTTTCCATGATCTAATGTAAATCATCTAATTATTCAATTTATACCAAAAATCGATTATTGTCTAATCAGAACTCTGGCAAATTGGAACAAATTTGTTTGCATTTTACATGTTCTGATTAGCTTGAGTAGACTGTAGAGCAAATTCTTTCATGAAAAAAATCAAAACAACCTAAAATATTATTAATAGTAAAAGCACTAAAACTAAAAAGAAACAAATAAAGTGAGTCTCTATGTTTTATAGTTACTATACAAAAAAGTTACTATATATATGCATGGTTAAGGCATAAATCATGAATTTTTAGGTAGGGAATTTTTCTCTCTCAAATATTTTAATATTTTTTCAACTAAAAATATATGTAACTGAATAAATTAGTAGCTGTGTTTATTTCATTTCATTGATTAAAACAGTACTATAGATATAATACAACATTTTATTTTTGTATTGTGACTGGCTATATTTTATTGCAGCTTATGTATATTATAGTTTTAATCTGGATCCATTGTGTTAAAATCTTATATGTACCTGAATATCATTGAGACTCAAAAACAGGATCTTAATTAATCCTCATTTTGGTTTTCAATTACAGCCAGGTACAATTATGCCAACATAACTCAAATAAATTTTTATACCACAGTATAAGATCAAGTAATTATAAATTGTTAATCAGATTAATATATTAATAAATATAATAATTTTTGAGTTTTGCAATTATATATAATAAAAACACCCTTAAATGGAATATACTGAATATATTGGTTAGTTTTATGCTTATTTTACAGTTTAATATAATACTGTTTTAATAGCTTTATATTAATAATGCTATATATTTACAGTTGGATGTGCAATTCATTGGCAAAAACTTTTGCTATGGTGACATTGTTGTTGGGAACCAATGTCACCTTTTTTGAAGTATGCCCCATCAAATTGAACTACTTGGAAGTGCCATGACTTGGTAATTAGATTGCACTTTTAAAATAGTTAAAGTGCACTTCCACTAGCTATTTTCAATTCCTGCCTTAATGAAATCTAGAGACTGCATGAAAAAAGTTCTACTAGTACTTATAATAATGTCAAGGAAGCAGAAGCAAGACTATAAGAAGGTATATATATAAATCCATCTTATATTGAATAATTTTATCAATCTTTTATATTTATTAAACATTCCTTACATTTAATTTGCAAGTTGTCAATGTTATTAAGCAGCTACTTGGAAAAGCAATGTGATTTAAGTGTGCAGTTGCAGACTTTGAAACTGGTACATAGACAGCAATTAGGTACAGGCATGTACACAGGAGGGGTGCAATGGGTGCATATGCACCTCCCCCCCCCAATTGTTAAAGTGGTCCATTTAAATATACATTTTACACTAGATAAAAATGATCTTTTATAGAATAGATATTTTTTGCTCCATAAATGTGATATTAGTCCACATTTAAAATTTTGCACACCCCTCCCCCATAAAATTGCCTGAGGTATGTGTTTCTGAGATCCCCATAAGAAGCTATGCCTTCCATTCAATCCAGGCATTATGAAGAAAAGTTAAAGGAATGAATAGATGATGTCTATAGAAATATCCAAAAGATACTGGCTCTTTCATTTTTGCCATTTCAGAAAATAGAGGCAGCATTTGAAGAACTGGTGGTACAGTCTGTATTAAAAAAACTTAACTATTAATAGTACCTATAGACATAACTGGATTTAATATATGTTCTTATGTCAATTACATTATTATGTGATGTATATTATCATATATTTTGTTGTAATATTGCAAAATATCATTTTATTACATGTATCGTTTTATGTATTATAATATAAAGTTATTAATTGAAATGGTGATATTATATAATATATGATTGTGCCTCTATTGTATTATTAAATATACCATTAGCTATAAAAGTATGTATAAATATTACTAATTTAAAGATTCTATCCAGAGTTGAATACCAATAGATTATATTCCCCATGTGGCTAGTGTCCAACACTAGTCACATGGTTTCCATGTGGCTAGGTATTATGTATCCAATAGTGCTGAACCCAATATATGACCATTATCTGAGCCAGCCTGCATTCCATGTTAATTATAGTGTAGATATTTATAAATATTACTTCAATTTAACAGTGAGATTTATTGTTGGGTGTATGCTGGATATATCCTTGTTAGGCTATATAGAATGCAGCTTGGTAGCCAAGTTAACCATTATATTTGCCAAGTTGACTATCCTATTTGCCAAGTTGGTTTCTTGTTTACTTGACTATATAAATCTTCCCTAACCTGTGGAAACCCTGTAAATATATAACAAAATGGATATGACAGCCATATTTATAAAAAATAGGATATAGATACAACAGCCATATTTATAAAAAAGTGCAAAATAGATATGACAGTTGTACGAGAGACAGTAGGACAGTCACTGCAACAAAGAAATAAGTCCCAAATAAAGTATTCAATAAGAAAATTAAATATTATTTCATCAATTTTTTGTGCATTCATGGTGGAAAGAAATTATGTTTATATATTTTTATTTTATGAATTTTTTAATAAATTTTAATTTTCTTCCTACTATCTAAAATTATCATATTATATATAAATAAACAAAATTATAAAAATTATTATATATAATTTCATAATTATTAATTTTATTTTCTAAAATTGACTATCCCAACAATAGTGCAATTATAATTTAATCATTATAAATTCTTCTAAAATGAATAATCAATCTCATATATGTTATCATAGAAATAGATATATACTTATAGACTAGAAAGGAAATCTATATTAACTTATTTATATCACATCTAATTCTGTGTATGATATAAATATGGCCCCATATATAACCTAAATTTTAAAAATATGGCAGTCATATCTATATTCTAAATTTTGAAAAATACAGCAGTCATATCTATATCCTCGGCCAATATATAAATATGTACAATGATACAATAAATCAATTTAATCAGATTATTGTAATATAATTCAATGATTTTTTTTACTTTTTAATATAAACAGAAAAATTTAATAATAGGCAAAGTTAAATTTTCATTAAAAATAATTAGTAAAAATTCCTTTGTGAGACTTTAAACTAAGACCTTATCATTATAATTATGGATGTTCTACCATCTCACCTAAAAATATTTTTATATAAATATTGATTTAATTGTAGACAAATCCTAGATATTTTAGTCAAGAATAGTGTGTGAGACTATTATTCCAAGTTAGTTTATTATTATATATGTATTGATTTATTATTAGGCTTGTGGGATTATTATACTGAATAGTAAGTATATAGATACTTCAGTAAAAAGTGTACATTTATTGTATAGAATAGCAATTCCTAATTAATGGTATAGCATCAGCATTAAAATGAAAAAAATTCTATTTGCTCTACACTCACGTTTAGTGGTCTGTCTAAAATGGTACAGAAATAATCAAATAATTATAAAATTCTAAATTTATTAATTTTTTTTACTTTTAACAATTAGCAAATTATGTAATATTAACAAGCTAAAAAATTAAATTAGAAACATTATAAAAAAACACTCACATTTTATAATAAATTTTGGGGAAAATTTAGTTTCACAAGAGGGAAAATAAATATAATATATAAAAATGTTATTATCGGTTCCAGAAATTAAAATAATTTAAAAGTAAAACCAATATTAATTATTAAAAAATGTAAAACAATAAAATTAAATATTTATCTAAATACCACAAACACATAAGTATTACTTACTCTATAAACACATATACACTATGGAATGTATTTTGTGTAATGTCTATATCAAATATAGGATAAAAATATTACAAATAAAAAATCTTTAACCCTCTAACTACCGACAGGGTCGTTTTCGATAAGTTGCATACAGAACAGTATTATTCTAAAAACGTCCCATCATAAGCCTGTAAATCTAGCATAAGTACAGATTGTTTATTTTTGTATAGCGTTGAAATTTATGTTTTCACTTTATTTTTGATGCATACATTAAGATGCAGTCTAATTACCTGCTCTAATTGTGCTAAAAGCTGACTGATAAGTGGAACTTTTATTGAACATTGTATGTCATTAATTAGTCAATATTATTCATTAATATTGAACATTCATTAAACATTATATATGGTATTATATGTCATTATTATTCATTATATTATTCATTATTATGTAGTCATTAATATTAGTTTTATTATTAATGTTTTGCAAAATTTAGTACAGAAAATTTAATTTTGTAACTGTAAATACATTCAATTCAAGCTAATATTCAAAGTCAATATTATTCATATTATTCATATTATTATTATTATAAATTTATATTTATTATATATTGGGCATTATTAGTTAACAACATAGAGCATTTTATTCTAACGTTTTCTGAGTTTGTATAAATGCGGAATTTGACATTGGTCGAAAATGAAATTGTCGGTAATTAATGTTTCAAAAAAGCTTGGTAGTTAGAAGGTTAATATAAAATTTTTGCGTTTAACTAACAAATATTATGGAATATCAAACGATTCTAAAAATTAATTATTAATACATATTTATTTTTTTGACGAAAAGATTTATTAAGATATTTAAACCTCCGAACTAGACAAATATTAATCTACATGGTCTTAAGCTAATTAATTACTCTATTATTTGCGGTCTTAAGTTTTTATGAGCACAATTTTAAAAAGATCTATTCTTTTAAAAACAATAATTAGATATCAACATTAAATATCACTTAAAAAATATTATTTTGCTATATACTTATTCGGAGCTAATATTTTTATAAATTTTGTTAAAATATATAATTATTAATTATAGATCTCCGTATGAAATTTTACACAAATATGGTAATTGACCCAATACCTAAGTGGGGATTAATATTTCGGCTTTTTCATAGGTTTAAATATCTTTACAGTCTTTTCCTTTAGTAAAGAACGGTCGATTGTGGTTCTTTACAAAGAACGATCATGTGATTAAAAATACAACGTTTAATATATATATATATATATTACTTTATAGATATTAAATATTTCAATTTCTATATTATTACAATCATAGAAATAAAAATATTTAAACAGCAAAAATTGATTTTCACGTCGTTCTTTAAATTAACAAGGGTTTATAAGCTACAGTTCTTTAAACTTAGGGGGGGGGGGGGGGGTTGAGGGGGGTGGTGTTTTTGGTTTTTACTGGCGTTTTTAAAATACAAGACGCAGCGACGTGAGGTTCACAGACTTTTCTTATTATTATGTTACACAACTTTTAAGAATTTTTATTTTATTTTATTTTCTATAAAAGATTTTAGTATAAATAAGCATATTTGAATTTTTTGCTTTTTGAATAATACGTTGAATTTTAGAATAATAAAATAATAAAAATTGAATTTTATAGATTTAAAAATAAATATAAATAAAGAAATAAAAAATAATGTATCATTTCGAATATACCTATACTAGATTAAACAAGAGTAAAATACTTCCTTATTACTTCCTTCGATAACTCACAGGGGTCCATGTTATAATATACTTAATTATAAAGCAGCAGTGTAAATACGTGTTATAAGTATTCTGGGTTGCTTAAGTTAGCATATTTGCTTTAATATTTAAAGATCTATTTCTGGAAAAAAAAAAGATAAGTGGTTATTTATATTCACTAAAAATATTTTCCGTAAGCTATTTTTCGTTTTTATTCTAAATAATAATTTAATAATGACATACAAGATAGATTAAAATGTTTAATTGGCTTTAAATAGTTAGAAATCTGATTCTTTATTTTTGTTGGCAATTAGTAAAAATATTTCGATCTAGGAGAAATAATAAAATCTATAGAATATTTTACTATAAAACTTTTTAATTATATTAAAAATTCCTTTTTAAATCCTATTAAATTTATTAAAAATAAATAATATTTAACGGAATTATAATTCTTATAAGTTAGTAAATGAAGATTATTTTGAAATTTTAATTAAAATTCCATCAGTTGTTTTTAAATTTGATTTAAATTTCATACTGCAGCATAATTATAATATGGAGATCAGAAGAATGCAAATGATTTTGTTTATAAAAGAACATATAAATAGCTTGCTAATTCAATCTAGGATGTCAGCCGGCTCCCAGTGAGAACAATAGGGGTTAGTTCGCACCTAAAGAACTCTAAAATCGCGCATGGTAACACATTTTATGACTAAAAAAAAACTATTTTAATATCAATTTTTTTAAACTCTCTCAAAAATGTACCGTTTAAAAATATAATTTCTTTTTGTTAACGGAAACAAGTACAAAACACTTTGTTTTTTCTTTCCCTCACTCCACTAGGTTTCTGAGTGAGTCAAATAGACCGGGTAGGGCAGTGTTAATAAAATAATAGGCAGTTAAATAAACATTTTTGGATAGTTCTCAGTTTCTAGAGACGTTTCGTTTTCACAATATTTAGACTATTTCTGCTTTTAAAAATAATCAACATCATTTTGAATCCTTAAATAAAATTATTTATTTATTGTATAAAGAATTAAAATATAAATCAATTAAATTTGAAATAAATATAATATAAGCTTTTGATAAAGTTATGCAAAAAATAACGTCGTCAAAGTTTTCGACAAAGCAATACTGATATTTACCTGCAAAAATATATTAAAAATATCGGATTATCTACTAACTAAATGTAGGAATATATATATATATTTATATCTGAGAGAATTCATGACATACTTTTATGTAGACAATTTTCAAATTTCTGACAAAATTTGGAAAATAGGGTATTTTTTAAATTCGGAAAAAATTTGATTTTTTGTTAAGCAAACGCTAAATATATCGGAATTCGTTTTATATGTAACTGATTTATTTAAATGAAACGTTATATTCGAATATTGTACGAATTATTATATTTAAACAAACTATAATATAAAACTTCATAGTTTAATCATCAAAGATTTTTTTAGATAATTCGGTATGTTTAATATTTATTTTAATTCCCACGCATGTTTTTTGGAAGAACTTGTTCTTGGAGGTATCGAAAATTTTATTGATTTCCAAAAATGATCATTTACATAAACTGCAATGAAAAGGACAAAAAGACTTACTAATATAAAGTCCAAACAGAAAAGAACAGGCAATGAATATCGTAATTTATGAAGAACATTAATATTAGAACAATTTACAATGAAACAATTGACCCCGATACACACCCCTTCAATTGTACGTGTCACATGCTGCTGATACATTATAAAGTAGCGCGAATTGAGAGTACCTGCCCATCAATAAATGAGGCCCCTCACATATGCAAACAAGAATATAAGTATAAGCTTTTAATAATACTAAAGCAAAAAATAATGATATTGTTGTCGTGATTGATTATAATTGTAGATCACTTTATAAATCATATCATTTTAGTCATCAATTTTAAGTAGGTTAGTAAAATTTCCTTAAAGAATTGACGAAATTGCCATTTTATTACAGTTGTTTGCTCCCGATGTTAAAAGTTTTTACGGCTCTGATAATATGACCTTGTTTAAAGTTATGTATTAAAGTTAATTAATTCCTTTTAATTTTCAGTTTCCAATTTTTAGTTTTTACAAAAGAACTTTTTTATATTTAATTATCGTTTATTTAATATCATTTTATCTCTATTTCAATAAATTTGTAGTTTATTGAAAATTCTAAGAATAAATATAAAAAATTATTTGATTTAAATTTGCCCCATCACTGAAATGAGGTCATTAACATGAACAGATATTTGATAGACAATCGCAAAGCTTGCACTTTAAGCAAATTATAAGTAACCGTTTTTCCAACTATTTTTAATACCTCATTTAATTTAGCGATGGATCTATTCCTAAAAAGGGAAAACTGTTTTGTACTATAATCAATAATTTTATTGATTAAATTCTTTAAATAGAATTAACCATATTTTATTGTTTGTTATAAAATGCATAATTTGATTGGAAAGGAAGGAGCAAACGGTTTCTAAATTGCAGACGTGAATATATTCTACTAAAGATTATAAAATTAGAATACGTTTGGAGAAATCTTCGTCACAATAAAAAAAATATTTCAATCCACAAGTTCGTACTATTTGACTCTTCATTGAAGTCAAAATTTAAGAGAAAAAAAGGATAATCGAGAACAAATTAATAATTTGTTTAAATTAAGATTGATTGTCTTTGATCAAATTTCGAGAATCAAGACACAAAAACTATTTCCTATTCAATGGAATTGTCAATATCAAACAATACATTTTTTGATCTGAATACAGCTCTGAATTAAAATCAAATGCTTTTTAAAATATTTTATTTAAAATGAGAATGCAATACAGATAGAACTTTAAAATGTACAATAATATACAAAAACGTGAATATTCGGCCATAAAATAAATAAATAAATCTTTAAAAACGGGAAATGTCCTATAGCCATAAAAATAAATCATTTTCAATGTTAAAATGTACACATTTTGCTGTATTATAGAATAATATGAACACAAATAGCATTAATCAGACAATGATGTCAAAAGCGTAGCATACTGAGAATGAAAACATTTTTAATGTAAAGATCTTTTTAAACAAGAATGTAGGTCAAGAATGTAGGTCAAGAAAAGTGAAATTATGCTTCTGTTTTGAGCACAGTATAAAATGAATTGAAACACAATTACAAATCAGAGAGAAAATAATTCATAAAAACATTTGGATAAATATAATTAAAAAATAGGTCTAGTATCAATTAATTAAATAATAAATTAAGATCACGTTGAATTGAAATATTTATTATCAAAAATCTTGACAATAATTCGGAAGAAGGAAACCGCTCTGTCCTAGACGTCCGTCGCGTAAGTTGGATTGATGTACCTATCCGTCGGTTCTGGCGGTCCTGACCTCACCATAGTAACGGCAGCTTCAGGAGAGCAGTGGGAGTCGTTGATGACCTCGTAGAGACTCTCTGAGTCTTCCTCATAGACGCCGTCCATGTTGCAGGTGGACCCGTCGTGATACCGAACTGGCGGAAGGTTTGTCATGAGAGGCAGTTGGCTGCTGTTGTCATAGATGTTGGTGTTGTCCGGGTCCTGATTGATGTGTCTGGAGATGGTGCTGCAACAGGGAACCTCATTATCAATGCTCCAATTATTCAGGCCTAAAACAATTCTGATTAACTGTGAAGATTACCTGAAAACGAGTTGCGAGTTGAGATTTTCTATCTTTTTCTTGTTACGCTTGTTGATGACGACAAGAGCGATGGCGGCCGCGATAGCCAGGATGATGACAGCGCATACAATGAGGTAGATCCAGTGCTTCACGGTGAAGCCGACGTTCTTCTCGGGCAGGGCGCGCGGAACCAGCTGGGACATCACAGAGGAGACCACTTCAGGCTTTGTCTGAAATCCGTTTTCAAATATAGATTAAGGCGAAAATTTATCATTTTCTGCACAACTAAACAGCCAAACCTTCGATGATGCACATTCAACATAAAACTTTCGATATAAATCATACACATGATTACACAGAAAACTTCTTGTATACAATTCACAATAGAATCTTATTCTGAAATGACTAGCACTGGTAGAACTAAATCAAGAAGAGAATAATAAATTAAAAATGTAAAAATTAAATTTTAAAAAATATTAAGATTTAAAACATATGTCAACTATCAGAACGTTTTAAATCACGATAATATTATAGTAACGTACTTTACCTAATTTGAAAGAATCAATGCATTTTGTTTGTATTCAAAATTTTAGTCAAGGTACTGAAATAAGATGTTAATTCTACTTACCACGATAACAGGACTAGAACAGTTGGCCCCTAAAATAAAAATAAGTAACAATATAACAACTAATGAAGACTAAAAAATATGAAACATGACAATAACTACGAAGTACAAGTGCTAATCTAAATAACCATTGATACAATGGTTATGACACACACACACCTTCATAACCATTGATACAATGACACACACCTTCATAACCATTGATACAATGACACACACACCTTCATAACCATTGATACAATGACACACACACACCTTCATAACCATTGATACAATGACACACACACACCTTCATAACCATAGATACAATGACACACACACCTTCATAACCATTGATACAATGACACATACACACACCTTCATAACCATTGATACAATGACACACACACCTTCATAACCATTGATACAATGACACACACAC
>JAUZNC010039424.1:0-18068 GCA_034780395.1 Vannuccia rotundouncinata | reverse complement strand
ATAGAATAGAATAGAATAGAATAGAATAGAATAGAATAGAATAGAATAGAATAGAATAGAATAGAATAGAATAGAAATTCTACTTACCTATGAAAAATAGTATCTCAACGATAATATCACAAGCAAGAAGATCCTTTACTCCTGCGTTTTCGACAAATGCTGCATTATAAGGCACCATAATAGCAATGTAGAAAGTACATAGAAGAATCAACCAATCCCAGGCTATTTTGAAAAGACTGTAGTGCAACAAGACAAAGCGCGATTTTTTGAAATCTTGAACTTTGTATTCGGGAAGAGTGTTTTTGCCAGAAAAGTTTGTTAGCTGTAATAATAAAAATATGAAATTAAAGCAATGGATTTAGTGATGTTTATTTTGGAATCAATTTTATTAATTGATTTATTTGAATTTATTTTATTCAGTGATGTGGAATCAATATTAATTAATTTATTTATTTAAATTCATTTGTTTTTTTTAAATTTTGTTATAAATCAAAATAGAAGAAATGAAGAATGGTCAACTAAATTAAAACATAATTTTATTATCATATGTTATAAATTTTTAGTGATCAATTTATCTTAGCTAGTGTGATTTTCTAATTGTTCAAATGATTATAAATATAAAACAAATTATCACAAATATTATTAAATTCAGTAAAAAAATATGCGATACAATTAAGGACTGCAAAACAATTGATGGATGTCTGGATTTTCGCTATAATTACACTCATTACTATTTTTTGCTATATGTTGCTGTAAAATCATACTTTAACCTACGCATGAAGAAAGCTAACAAATTAGAGATTTTATG
Source organism: Vannuccia rotundouncinata (assembly GCA_034780395.1). Taxonomy (NCBI): domain Eukaryota; kingdom Metazoa; phylum Platyhelminthes; order Proseriata; family Coelogynoporidae; genus Vannuccia; species Vannuccia rotundouncinata. The sequence goes on along the minus strand of JAUZNC010039424.1, from coordinate 17,260 downwards.
TACCAATTAACAGCAAATTTACATTCCGTGAGAGCACACAAACAGAATGTAAAAAAAATGTAGAAATATTCCATAGAGTGGCTAAAAACAGGGCTATTTTATTGAACGTTTAACATTTGAAAGCAAAAAAAGGAAAAGAGTGGGATACTGCGAGAGAGGATATAAACCAGAGAGGAGAGAGAGAGTGAGAGAAGTCGAATTGTTTTTGCTGGATATTTAATCATACACGCTATCTGTCATGGAACAAGAAATTCCCAATAACAACGCTCAGTGTTGCTGTCATGTATATCTTAGCGATATTTCTGGTATACGTATTATTGTCGTCCAACTAGAGAGCACTTGTTTCTTGGTTCTGGTTTAATTAGTAGTTTCTTTAGAAGGATAACTTTTTTGTTCTGTTTATGTCAAGAAATATCCTGTCATACAATTTCTATCCCCACCACCAATAATTATGCGACGGATGAAGATACTATTGTGAAAACTCCGTTTTATTCCAACTAAGTCGGATTAGAGAAAATTTAGTCTCGTTATTTATACACAAGAAAACCTCTTTTACAGAACTGATTAGAATCACTCTTAATAAAATGGTTGAGTTTGTAAGAGAGGTTGTGCAATGAAATATTAATGTGAATAATAATATAATAATTTTGTTCAAATAATAAAATATTAAAATAATATAAACATAAAAATATTATTCTTCAGTAAATACTTAATAATGTCATAAAGCAAATATTTTTTTTAAAGTTTACCACTATTTAGTATTTACTTGTAAACTAATACAATTTTCAGCAATACAATTTTCAGCCGTTTAAATTATTTAAAAAAGTGCTTCAGTTGTTTTATTTAGATTTTTGTATTTTCTTATAAATGAGCTGGTATTTTTTAGAAAATATTGTTTAGAAAATGTTTATAAAACTTTGGCTACAAAGTATTTGTCAATTTTACGGCTGAATAAATTCCAATGGCCTCAAAGGATCATCCAGTCAAACTCTCTATTTTGACAATCTGAGTACAAATTATCTGGTTACTGATCGACTATAGAGTTATAGATCCCATCAAAAGTTGTATGGCAGTGACAGGTTATCAGAAAACAAATAAATCTAACAGGACTTTGAACTAGCTCTAAACGTAAAAAGATCAGATAATTTCTACTCATCATTATATGACATTTATTAATAATAAAAACTCTCTTTTTAGAAGCCCAATGAAACAATATTTTTTACATTTCATAGAAACTTACTGGAGCAAAGCACTCTAGGAATGGGTTGTTGTAAATTTTTTTTTTAAAAAAAACATTGATTCATTATAAAAGAAAAAACTTTTCGAATGAATATTTAACTTCTGAATTTATTTTATTTATTTTTGAATTATTTCTATTTTTATTTACTTTTTTATTATTACTTATTTATTTATTTATTTAATTAATTAATTAATATTTAATTTTTATTTCAAAACACTTTTAAGAGAAATATTAGTGTTCTCCTTTAAACTTTTAGAAGTTGGAAGCTTATAAAGGTAATACGTTTTAAAGTAAATTAATTATTTGAATATTGTAATATTTATTTTAAAATGTCTTTCAAATTCTGAATGATAATTATATTTACATATAATACATATTGAAAAGAGGAAAACAATAATTTGGATATTATTTTGCTTGTTAATTCTATTTATAAATAAAAAAAAACAATATTTTATAAAATAATTTACCATGTTACCTATAAATACGATTAATCATTTATCAAAATCATTTATATACTAATTTTATAATAATCATTTATCAAAATCGTATCCGAATTCCAAAACGGTTCATTATAAAATATGCTACAGTTGTAGTATAAAGGTAAGATTTAATTAGATATTTTAACAAGAAGTAAAAACATCTAGAATATTTCTTTTCTGACTGGCATGCAGTCAAGAATTGAACCGATTGTTTTTATAAATTTCCCCTTGTCGGAAAATGAAACGAATACAAATACGACTAAACGAATTCGTACCCTGTTGAGTTGAATCTTGCTGGACTTGGGTTTGGTGTCGAACCTGCCAGACAGGTGGTAGAGAACGGCTCGACTTCGGCGACGTTGGTACTTGTAGGTGGTTGACTCTTCGTCCATGTCATCTTCTTCCTCGTCGTTATCGTCATCACCGTAGTGAACGCCTTTGGAGTTGCAGTTGTGACCGTTGTGTGAGTGGTCTGAAATTTGAAATTGAAGCACCAACATTTAAAATTTATTTATAGTTAACCAAAATTAGCCAAAAGTATAAAATTGTATTAGTTTATAAGATAGTATCATAAATTATCAATTGTAGATTCAATAATATTTTAATGACTGAAAACGGCTTGAATTAAATATTAATTGTTTACATAAATTAACATTAAAAAATAAATAAAGTCATATGAAAGTATTGCTTAAATAAGTAAATAAATAATGAACATATAATTCGTATTTAAAAAATATAATTTTTAATAAAAGAAATTATAATAGGATTATTCAATAAAGTTATATAAAAGAACATTCAAAAAATCCGCCTGTTTGATATCCGAATTTTAAACATTTAACAGTATTGAATTACAATTGCCATTTTAGCTAAAACGAAGAAATACATTGAGGTCTTCGATAAACTTACTATATTCAAAAAAGATTTATCTATTTACACAAAACAATTACCAACAAAGAAATAATTAAAATAAATATATCGTATTATTCACGTTACCGGAACCCTCCAGTTGGTCACAGCAGGAAATCTGAGATTTTTCCTTGGTAATATCCTTGTGGGAGGCTAAGAAAAGAACCACTTCCCCTTTTTCGTTTTTTATGGGAACAATATCCAGCAGACAAATGAAATGAGTACCTGTGGGGAGGATCGTTGGGTTGAGGGGAAAAGAATAAATATAAGGGAACAGATGTTGAATGCTTTTTGCGTCCGACTTGTTTGAAAAAGACAGATGTAACGCTTTCAGTATAATTTTGAAATGAATTAATAATGAAAATTTGGATGCTTCATAAATTTGATAGGAATTGTGCAGTTAACTTTGAATTTAAATTTGTGAGTTTTTTTCAACTTTACAATATGGAATGCCTCGTATGGAATGGAAAACATTACATACTTTTTAAAATTAATTGAAAGCCTGTGTGTTTATTGTACCAAAAGAAATATATATATGGAAACGATATAAATCAAGAAAAATACTTGTTTAAATATATACAAAATATAAACATGTTTTTTTATCAAACTTTTGTCAAACTTTTATCAAACTTTTCTGTTATCTTTTTGTATGTATAGGCAAAGATTCACGTTCGTCTTGTTAAACATTACATAAACGCTACATTTATATACTACTGTTTTTATTAAAAATTATATGACTTGAGTTTGAGGTCAAAGCACAGATTTTACTAAAGTAGTTTTTGGAAAATTTGGGAAAATTTGTTAGTTTGTACTATAGGAGGATGTTGATATAATTGCGTGAATGGGTGTTGGCAAAAGATATAATTTTCTAAGAAAATGTCTTGTTGTTTGTATTATAATGCGGGGTTAATTGACAGTAAGATATGTCCTATTGTTTTGAATAATTTAGTTTATATTTCTATAATAATTAAATTCATATCTATAAAATTAAATATTAAAATCATAACGAAAATAAATTGTTCAGTATTAATTAATGATTTTTCTTTTTATTAAATTAACAATAAATGTAGAATTAACCTGAGTCTATCTAGATCCCCATAGGTAAAATGCATGACATCAATGTTCTAACCATTGCATTAATTAATTTGTTAATATTTAAGGAAAATTTCCAAATCTACAAATGATAGTAAGAAATATCACACACAGAACCTTAGACAGTAAATATTTTAAACTTGTTCAAATAACCTAATACAAAAAACAGTTATAAAAAACGTTATTCTTTTATTTAGACGAACACGGAATATAATTATGAGATTGTCTACATCCACAGTTTGAATAATTTGAATTTATTTTGAATGCACTTAATTTTGATTTAATTAAATAAAAACAAAATAATATTTTAGTAATGAAGGAAGTACCGATACACTATTAGTTTAATTACCCATATTATGCGTTTTTCCAAAATCGTTAAAAACTAAACAAAATAATCAAACAGAAAAATGTATAGAAAAAATAAATTCAAATTAATATTTGTACTAATTTGAGGTTATTATATTCTTCATGTGTATGTATCATTGCGATAATTTATATCATAGATATGTGTAATTAAGGGGGAAGGGAGAGAATGAGTACTTAGAATGTAGTATTTCGTCAAAAGCATTCAATAATCCAGCATAAAACTGGGTCCAGTTTGTTTTATATGCAACCATAAAACATGATAACCAACCGTGAACCAAGATAAATGAGCTAAATCAATTCTCTATTTATTCTCCTTAAGTCATGCGCGCCTATATAAGTACTTACAACGAAACGACATAACCACACAGCACTGACTGCTATATAGTCGTCACAACATCAGCCTTTTACTGCCTATAGATAGTTTATTTAGAAATATTTCTTCCCAACAAATTTCATTATATACTGTGTGCGTACATACATATATATATGTTTAATAAATAGGTCGCGTTCTTTAATTCTTATCTGAGCGATAGTCTAACAATATTAAAATAAACACAAAATCGATTGAATTAACAGTTCATAGACTCAGAATATATATATATACCAGGCTAAAAGTTCTAAAACTTGTTCATTCATCTATCAAGATTGATTGGAATAATTTCTTTTGACAATGATATATCTTTTTATGTTAACACGAAGTATTTCTAACTTATCCAAAATATTGTCCAGATATAACTATGTTTGAGACTATAAGGACAGTATGTTTACAGATGTAAAATCGTAATCACTTCTTGTAATATGATTCCAATATGGACTTATCCGAAGTTTTCGCAACAATTTTTAATTACACAGTGGAAATTATTTACTGTCTAAAAACCGTGTTATTAATTCCGGTAGAAAAAGGAAGACATATTTCTGTGCTGCAAATATTAATGTTAAAGACTTAGTGTAAAGATGCATAATTACTGAACATTGTGACGTTACGTACATGTCAGTGTTGAATTGGCAGCCGTTTTGCCTATGTGGATGGACCAGTTAATTTTATAGAACAACATTCCAATTATTTAGTTTCAAAATGTCAGTATATGTACAGAAAGAAATGTTTATTTATATAAATATTGTAATTAATTTAAATGTCAACAGCGCGGCTGCATGCTTTCCCCTCCATAAACTGTACCCTGTTCCTCTTAGTTTTTTATATAAACATATTTGAAATTAACTAAGAACACAAAATGAATAAAAACAACTTTAATTTTCCACCTGCCGGTTAGACAAACTATTGGATTGCTGACGTTATAGTGTGAATCCGCTTACCACTCTTGGTGTAAAAAGTGGCCTCAGTCTTCAATTCGGTATGTTCGTTGAGGGATTGGTCAATCTTTTCTCGTTCCTCCTGTGTGGTTTCAGGACCCCAGAGGAAACTGCAGGAGCAGTTTCTTGACATGATCTGCGCCCGCGGATAGTTGGTGAGCTCACAGAAGCCATCAGAACAATAGACGATTGGATGATCCTTCGCCTGGGCATTTCCAAGAACAAAGTTGCTGTCTGCACAATAAATAATAAGTAAACCATATGATTTGTTCCAACTGTTTAAAATTATTGCGTTGAATTTTTAAATATCATTTAAAATCTTAATATTTCCCAATCATTATTACAGTAAGCATTATTGATATCTACGAATGATAATTTTGTCATCTTGTTAGTGCACTGTTTTTGCATCCAAAACTTTTAAAATACAGATTTTATAATTGTCTGCATTAAAAATAATGGAATTATTACAATTAAAACTCGCTAACAAATATTTCATAAAATAAGTTTAAATCCAATTTGATTTTATATTTTATATAAAACAAGACAATTTAATCATGAATTTATGACTAGTTCATGGTTTTCATAAAGCTGCTAGACTAAGGGGTGACGGTTTTTTGGTTTTGACTCCCCCCTCCCCACCCTACTCCAAACGCGAGATTTAATGAAGATTCATGACGACGAAATATGGAAAATTTTGCATATAATGCGGGATCCGCGATAAGCATTGAAAAAAACATCCCCTTAATATAGGTATAAAAATCTATACAGTTTTAATAATATATACTATATACATGTAAAGTCGGAATGTAGAACATCCTGTAATACAAGACCAATATTGATATTAAATTCCAAAAGAACGCAGGTGATGGTGTGGATAATGATTTCACTATAGGAAATATATTTTTACACTCTCACAGACGGAGCAAGTATGAATACATGGCTCAATGTGGAGAGTAATAAATTTAGCTTCTATGTCTCCGCCTGTGTTCTTGGTGAATACACACCAACATTTTTTTCTAAGAGTTACATATTTTGAAATTTCTACCTGGCAATTTTTGGGCAGCTGGAATTAAATAAACATTTCACACAAATGTAAAGATAAACATTAAAAAACATATTTTAAAAATATAACCTTGTTCCACTCGTTTCATAGATAGGAATTATAAAGTGTTTGTCATTTTTTATACAAAATTAAATGTTCAAATACACTATTAAATGCTGTTAAACGTAATTATTAAGCTTTTGAAATGCAATAATATAAAAATCATATTTACGTTACGTTACCCCGAATCGTTTCTTGTATTAAATTTGTATTTTCATTTTTCTATTAAGTTTATAATATTTTTCGTTATTCTGAGACTATTTGTCATTACCTATAAATTGCTATTATGAAGTCGGATCAAGCACAATATAATACAGTTTTTTTTTAGATTTCATACACATTTGTGATAGTTTCAAAGATCCTTCGAGTTATAGTAGTTGTGCTTTATAAACACAACTATAACTTTTACTTTCTTTAGTAATATAGTAGATTTTGGCTAAATATTGGGAGCTTATTTCCATAAGAGACGAATAAGGCATTATTAGTCTTCTATAAGTCAGCACTGACAATGCATAGAGCAAAAATTGGAATACACAAATTATACTGACATAGACTGTTCTATCACCAAGTTTATGTAATCACTTGCGACAGTCTTTTTCAAGATGAGTTCCCTTGAAAGAAAATCTAATAAATGTTTGACTTACGGCAAAAATCAATACCAATAAGATTTCATTCGACTGTGTCCTTCATCTTTTGTGAATAATTTACCAACATTATACCAAAGTGAATTATTTAATAATTATAATGAACATACTTTTGCTGATGGTAAAGCTAAATCTAGGTCATATTTCGTCTATTGAATTGTGGACTCATATAGTATATATATAGGATAAATAAACATTGCTTTTCGATATGATATTATCTAATTTACATTTATCTAAACTTGATATAAAAATTATTTTTAAATTAAACATATTATCATAAATGAACTAATTCTAATAGAACTGTATTCTATTTATCGGACGAAATAGAAAACTTATATACGGTTTACAACTACATATGCAACCTTTCTATAATCTGTTATGCACATTAATATGTTATAACATTATTCAATAAATCGAAGTTAATTATATTCAATATACACTTCATATATGTTCTTTCTATATCAAAATTTCAATGACATATTGAGTGTTAAACTCATTTTCCAGATTTTAATTTTGTTAAACTGTATGAAACGTATTAGAAACAAATAATTGAAATAAAATATCTGTGAAACAGTTAAAACGATTAAACTATAGTTTGAGTAGAACACACATTTGTCAAGTGGAATTAATAACTTTAAAGTTATTCATTAATTTTTTATTTATAATCATTTTAGAAAGTTTTCATATATTGGTTTAGTTTAATTAATTTGAGAAAATGTCATTTGTTGATTTATACTTTAGTTTCTAGCACTTAGATAAAACATACTATACAAATGTTTCGCAATGAAATAAAGATAAAGACAACTACATTTTTTTCTATCGGCCTCAAAACACTTTTATTTCGTCAATCATAAAAATTTAAATCATTTTATTCCCATAGAGACATTTTACAATTTTAAAAACATAAAACTAGTAAAAATTTAGAAACAAATTAAAAAAATATATTATCTTCAAGTATTACTATTTTATAATAACAAATTAGATATGTTGAGAAAAACAGCTCCAATATGTTAAGGTCCTTAGTTTTCATGAACGTTTTTACTTTTAAAAAATCACTTTCTGTATGTAACTATATTTGCTTCACGAAAGAAAGACTGAATTATTATTCAATATATGAAGCATAAGCGCTTGTTACTAAGAAACGTACTATATTATTAGCAGAGGAAATAACTTCACAACATTTAATTAAATCCTAAAATTACTCTTGATTGAATTACTTCCTGACGGTTTTGTTAAACAGTTTTACTCGATAATATATCATTTTAAAAATCCGTATCCCAACTATTCCTGTCCGGAATTGTTTTAAGGAAAAATACTGTATCGCGTGACTTTTTGCAAAATAACTGCTACTAATTAGTTGCTATAACCTTTGCTAAATTCTTTTATTAAGGAACATATTTTTTGGCTACTGAAAGGTTGCAAAAGTAATCTAAGTGGTCGATTTTAATTGACAGTACAACCTGCTAGCTAAAGGTATTTATTGCCCTGATTGAAACAAATTAATTCTATAATTTCACAGAGATGTTTTAATAGCTATTCCTACTCTACTTGCGTTCAGATGTCTAAAAGATTTTTTTTAAATGCCAAAAACAGCCAAAATGAGAGAACATAAATAACTTTAATTTAGGCTATAGATTTTGAATTTTCAAAAATCATACATTCTTATGATATAACTTGAAATAAACCTTTTAGAAAATATGTAAAATGTATTCATGTATATATTTATAACATGAAGAGTCTTTAAAAAGAAAGAATAATTATTTTAGTATGATGAAGTAAAAAAGTAATATATGCTATGTATTTCAATCAATAGTTATAAAAAGAAGGGAGACTTGAAGAGCAAAATCTTTATCAATATTAAGTTTCTAATTGAAAAGATTGATATTACTCGCGATATATACATCAGTCATTATATTCAAATGCTTTTTGAGCAATGTATATTTTGAAAATTGGAAACCGTACACATAATAATATTTTTACAACTAAATCTTATCAATGTTTAATACACTATACTTCGTTATAAAAAAACATCATCTTCCAAAAATGGAGGAAATAATAAAAGTGTAAAAAATTATAGCCCAAGCGTGATCGACACGCAACATAATAAGTCAACATCTAATGGTTCAGTATTATAGATAATGCTATAATTAAAATTATGAAGATTGTTTGTTTATCAAGATTTTACTAACTTTTTTCTGGAAAAAATTATATCAAATACTTATTATTATGTTAAATACAATTGCGTTAAAAGGATTTCATTAATTTCATTAACCTTATCAAACTTTACAACTTATACTCGAATAAATGAGATTAATTTTCTAAATTCATTTAAAATACTGATTTTAATTGTAAAACAGTATCATTTCAAAATGCTATATATATACTAAATGTAGTCACTGTAAACATAATTGGAAAATATTTTATTATAGAGAAAAATCCAAAGTTTTTCTTATAGTTGACGAATGAAATGCATTGACATAAATAAGGTTCCTTTTTGTACAGCAAACTTCAATTGCAATTTTGCTTTGCAATGTCGACTTAGTTATGCCAAATTAAACATAAATAATCTTGCATCAGTTTCTTTTCATGGAACTTCGTCATGCATAGTTTCAATATTGACCACAGATATATAGCTCAGCGATAGAGATATCATAGTAACTATATGAGAAGAACGTTTATATATGAACCTAGTTAAACATAAAATTGTTATTATTTGATCCAATTTGATCGAAAATTTTATCTATTTGGAAAAAGTTTTATTCAGCACGGTTTAAATATACTTAGTAGATTTCAGACGTTATTATAACTTAGCAATCAAGAACTAAATACAATTCAATTTCTGATATACATACCTACATTAACACATAGAGTAAAAATGTTAGTAGAAAATCTTATAATTTAATCTTAATTTATGTGAAATTTAAAAAAAAAAATTGAAAATTTGTTTTAAAATGAATTTCAGAAAATATAAAACAATATTTGTACTAGGCGTCATACATCCTAAATATTGCTTTTTAACATTTATGAAGCGAGACCTTTTCATCTAAATGTGTATTACAATGTTTTTTGAGAAAATGTTTAATGGCGTGTGTGCATTATACTCAATAATGTATTTAATGTCTGAAAAAGAAGCTTTTTCATTGAACTTCTGTGTACTTAATTATTTTTTTAATTTATTTTTTAATGAAAAATGTCATTGTATCAAAAAATGGACACATACGAATGATCTATTCCTCCAAACGACAAGAGTTCAGTTATAAATATATCTGAAAAGTCTGTAAATCCGATTTAGGCATCTATTGTAGTTGCATTAATGCGATACTTGCATTAATTAGGTATTTTATTTACTATTTACTATTCTCAATTTTATTTACTACTCATTTTTGATTTCATCCTAATGTCTTAACAGTATAAAAAATTGCTTAGAATTTGATGTTCTAAATCATAATTACAGAAATATTATGTTTCATTTTAAAAATTATATTACAAAACTTGTATAAAACTTTAAACACATATCAAATAGATTTTGATACTGGATAACTTGTTTAACCTGCATGGAAATTATAAAGATATTAGAAAAATTTCAGAAATTACAAAAAAAACTTGAAACAACCACATTGATTTTCTGACAATATTAGACTCCCACTGCAACGCCTAGATATTACATCTTTCAACTAACGACCGTTATCCTGTCATGCTAAAAAGAGAACCAAATCAAATGACAGCTGCTCTCAATGTAAACTCTTTCATATATAAAATTTTAATAAAAAAAAAGGTGAACTAAATATTTTATCCACATTATTTAACTTTTAAAAAAATTGCTTTTCTTTATTCTTAATATAAAGCATTATAAATTAATTAAGCCTATTCAGAAATATATTTGAGCATGAGTTTTTTAGACAAATTAAATTGTTGCAACAATCTCAGAATTGGTTAAAATGGAAATTTTATATTTTCAAAGAATTTTATCAAAGTCTAATGATACACAAAGTTTCAGTTCATGATAATAATTAAGGAGATAATTCAGGAATATTTCAGAAAATTGCAATGCGTGACGTTTTTCAGTTATTCTATGTTAATCCTATTTCTGAGTGCTCACGTTTACGATAAATACGAAACAAAGATTTTAAAAGATCTTTTGCGGTTCTTATGTAGTTTACAACAAACAAAAAGCCAGTCAAAATGGATCAATTAGTTATGTTACTTTAATTAATTTTTGGAATATTGACGGTATTATAAAATAAAGATTTAGATATTATATTTTATTATTATTAAATTATTTACATTAAACTATAATAAGAGATATTTTTTCATATTGGAAAACTACATGTTATTTATCAACGTCATGAACATATTAACATTCACAGTTATTAAAAGTTAAATATTCCTTCCATTATTGATCGCCATATATCATTATTTTGTAATAAAATTCGGTACTTATAACGCCAAAAATTTTACAAAGATAATAACATATGACTCACAAAAATATGTTTCCAAGGTTCTGGCTAACATTGACAATAAAAAAAGCATTTCAGTGTTTATAATACTGTCTCCAGAGTTCTCACATATATTTTTTCCAGCATTATAAAAGCAATATTGTTATATAAATTTAGATACAAAATTGCCAAGAGACGAAAATAAATTTTTATTCTATAAGCTAACTTGCCGAACTCCTATATAGATAATAAAAAATTCAGGAAATAAAATAATAATTATAACTTTTAGAACCATTTATTTTTCCCTAAGCGATTAAACCATTTTCTAAATGCTTTTAATATTTAATTGTAGAAATATTATTTTAATATTTGCACTAAGTTTCGAGTATAAAAGGAATTTATGTACGTTCTTTGAGGTAAAAGTTGTAAATTGTTGTGGTAAAACTTTGTTGTAACGATACTTTACATGTTAGAAAAAAGTTTACAATTTTACAAATTTTTTAATATTAAATTTAAGTTTTTTTGTCGTAGCATATTTCAAAATTTCAATATCTATGTATTGAATAATTTTATATTTAAATATGTAGCAAAACATAAATCCATGCATTTCAGTTATGTTAAGTATTAAAACATGATACTTGTACTACTATAATTATGTAATGTTCATTTCATTTTTAACACTTACTCATGCTATATATTGATAGAAACTATTGTTGTGTAAATATTAAAGCAGTTTAAGTGTCAAGATTGCTTGCGTCATTGAAGTAAAAATTATACTAGATTAAAATGAACGATCATGATTAGCATTAAATGTTATATAATATATTAAAAAATATTTAGATTTCATTAACTATAAATACATCCCTAGAAAAATTGGATGTTAACGTATTGTTGGGATTTGGGACCATTTCTGGCATAGACGTTTGGCAAACAAACGAACTCTTTCAAAACAAAAGAATGGCACAGCGCCAGCCAGGGATGAGGTAAATAATTCGATGATGGCCGGGGCTCGAACCGCTACCTTCTGAACGGCAATACTACACACTACTACCCACTCATCTTAATAATATTTAAATAACTTTGATATCTATATATTTCACTATATACTGTACTCTGTATCGTATAACTAGGTAAATTATTTCAATAGAAAATACAAATCATTCACATATTAATTAAAATAACATTTGAATACGTATATTAACGTAGTGAATAACATATTTAACGTATTTTCTGAAGAGAATATCCGCTAAATAAGACAGTGAAATATATTCGAATAATTAACTTTTTTTGGATTTCCATGCCTTGGAGAAAGTACGATGATGCTTCGCATATACATAAATAATGGCGACGGTATTAATGTAATCTTCAATTGGAGGAGAAGCAATGAAAAAACATTACAGAAAATTTTAAAAATTGACAAACGTGAATGCTATTAATTAAAAATATTATTAACATTTTATAAAAGCCAGATTAAAAATACAAAGATAATGATATCATTTCAAAAAATAATTAAATTTAATCTATGTTTAACTAAATTTTCCTATTTTACTAAAATTATTCAAAGTCGAACGATTTAAAAAGTGTTCGATTTTATAATCTTTCAATTTAATGACTTCTAACTATACACATGCACATTTTAATTCTTTGGAGTTATTTAGATTCAAATCGTGTATAAAGCTGTTTTGTAAATACGTTTATGATTTAATTAAATATGTTTTGTTATAAATATGAGTTGAAATGTCACTAAAAAACTTAATAATCCTAATAAAATTGTATACAAAGGGATTTTAAATTTTTAAACCTAAAATATTAATTAAATTAAATTAAATGGATTTCATTGATATAAAAAATTGATATACGTTCAAAAAACTTTAAATAACTATTCTACTATTAAATTTACAAACTGTAATTATTCTCCTTTTAAATTAAACAATTTCTTTGTACAGTTCTTTGACATATAATCAAGGATAATCTTGATTTCATAAAATCGTTATTTCTTCATTAAAACTAGCACGTAAGCCTTAAATTATTATCTTCGACAAAGGCGAAAGAGCTTTCTATATGCAATAATCTTTTTACTGTGATTCTTCTTTTTTAAACATGAAAAATACCCTAAACAAAAATTATTGTAATTTTTTCAAAAATAATTGAGGCTTGTATTGAATGCTAAAAATTATACCTGCATATATTATATAAATAAAGAACACAAATTATTTCTACCATAATTCCTACAATAAGTTATTAATTAGGTCAATCTGTTAGTCCATACGTGACTTAAGAGTTTTGAGGTAAATTAAAATACATTTGAAGGTTTCATAAACATTTGGATTTATTCCTTTCCATACAAGGGTTTTTTGAATTTTATTAAAAGAATATTTGCAATCTACCAAAAAGTGAGAACCCTAAGGATTTTAATAAAAAAACTTTTTATATTATTAACAAAAACAGTTTCATTTATTTAAAATAACTAATTTTAATTACGGAGTTTGAACATATATAAACTTAAACGATAATTAAAAAGATTTTCTTTTCAAATATTTATCTTTTTATAATGGGTATGATTTATGTTAAAAAATCTATTCAAAATAAAAATTAAAAAAATATTTTTAGCTCCCTTATACCTTTTTTTCCCCACCGACAAACACTTATTTCTATTAAAAAGGAAGAAAGAACCGAACCATTCATGCTTGTCTACGTACATTATCATTAAATACTAAATTTTCAGCTAATAGAAAATTGATTTTCAGATCGACAGTCATACATCCTTGTGTGTTGATGAACAAATTTGTTTTTAAGGGAAAATATAATAAGCGTTTATATCTGGAAAATGAAGAATTTTAAAATATAATTTCTTGTATGTAAACCTTGGATAGCAATTCTGAAGAACGAACAAGACATAACCTACTATGGTTTCTCAGAAAGACAATAATCAGTCAAGCCACAAGCAGTTCATAATGTAACTAATATAAATATACCTTCATAAAGTATACCATAAACGCCACACAATCACCAGTTAATTGACGAGTGTCAAAAGTTATTAGAGAAATCATCTCATGTTATTCTTTTTCCTCTTTCCAGACTTCTTTGTGAAGCAGTGCTCAACACATGTAAATTATGGATTCACCGAGGGTGAGGTTAATAGGCATAATGTTCCTGACGATAAAAGGAAATTTCTTTGATTACAATATCATGGGAGAAAATTATGAATTTCGGTGAGTAAAATTTTGAATGATATAATAAAACATAAGTATCTATAAGACTTAAAATAAGTATTCCATATTTTTTGCTTTAAAATTGAATTTAGGGCAGATTAAAATATAGCAATTATTTTTACCTAAGTACTTTATTCTTTTTTCTTTGTACACTAAACTCGATTGATTCTGTTTCACTAATTTGAATAATTCAGGTTTTTAGAGATATTAAGTATGTTTTGAATTTTTATATAACTTACGTCTCAGATATTTAAATTATATTTAATTCTATATTCGTAATAACTGTTAATTACTGATTATTTGTAAATAATATGAACATTTTAAATGTTTAATCTTTGAAAATATATTTTTTATCTTTTTATACCATTTTTTATGTTAGCAAAGCTGTGGTGAATTTCGAATAATTAAATATTTCAAAAATATGTATTAACTGGTATTTTTTATATATTACACTCTCCAACGTATATTAAATAAAGTTTTCATATCATGAAATCTATATTTAAAATTGTGAACCCTATATTTCATTCTACAATTTGTTCCAAAATAACGAAAGGCCTTCTTTATTTGTTATTTATAAGGTACATGATCATATGATATTAAATAAAGTGCACACTTTTTATAATTATGTGACCTTTTAATTTTCCGATATATCTCAGAGTGTCTATACTTAATGAAAACATGAATATTTTTGAAAAATATGCAGCTATAAATTTAACTATATAGGTGCACTTCAGATATTATATATGTCCTACTTTCCCCAAATGCTTTTGTGTAAATACTAGAAATGTAACTATATTAATATTTTAATCAGCATGTAAAGAGCATGTGTTTTATTCCGTTAGAAAGTATATCCTTCTTTTCATCTGTGAATGATTTTCAATAACATTACTTAAAAGTAATTTAATTTTTTTAAATAATAAATCCAATATTCCAAATGTTCAATTCAATTTAAAAACATAGCAATTATATTGCGTCAGCAATATTTAATATAATTCAGTTATAATTATTATATACAAAAATTATTAGATATATTATTCGTTTACCTAAATTGAAATATATGTGATGATGTTGGAGCCTCGTTTAAATTATTGATTGTATCATATCAGCAAAAATTAGTCTTAAATTACTCTTAATAGGTTACTTACGTGTTCCATCAAAACGTGTCGCAATTGTGTCCAGGAAAGTATTCTGTGGCGCCAGTAATCCTTTACGTTGAGGCATTTCCCAACTGATTAGCTTTTAATTAGTGTTTGTCTTTTTTTCAACTATTTAATTTGTTCCGACAAAGAATATTGGTTCCTCGGAGTTCCCTTTATTCATTACAGTAATCACTTTCTGGTACCAATTAAGACTATCTTTCGAATGGGAATATAAGATGCATTGTTGTGAATGTCGCAGCCAGTTTTAGATATTAATTTGGGGATCGTTTCCTGGGGATGTTAAACAAAACTGAGTTTCGGAATAATCCCTTGAGAGTTGTAATTTGTATCAGATTGACGACGCTGCTCTAGTAGAACAGTATTGTTGCTTTAAATTGATATGTTGTAATTTAATCGACATGTAATCATGTAGTTTTATATATCACTGTTTTTTGTTAAGAACGCAAAAAGGGAAATTCACTTTTGCTGATGACAGAAATTATAGAAATTTATTCACGTTTCCATTGCTATGTAGAACATAATCAGAGATTGTTCATTGGTCTGGTTTTCGTCCAATTAGAAATCTTTGAACTTACTGATTACTTTCAAATTGAAAAATTGAATATCGTTATTGTTCCTAAAATATGAAATATGAATAATATGAAAATAACTTTCTAGAGTATTAAAAGAGATTTTGTTAATACTTTCTACAAACAGGCGATAAAAAAGGTTCACATTTGGGTAAAATACAGAACCCAATCGTAGCTTTGTAGCTTCGATGGTACTTCTTATTAAACCAGAAGGACAAGTACGTAAGCGTTATTGAAAGAAACTGTGTTCGTTGTCTCATAGGTAATATGAAATCACTGCTGATAACCGAAAATCACATCTTTTTGTATTCTGTAACATATTTATAAGTAATTATATTGTGAAAACATATAGGTACTGTAATAACTGAGAAAAAAAGAACAGTGTTCATCAATGGAAATCTATCAACATGATATTAAATGATTTATTATAATTGAGTTATTTGTATCAGTCGAAAATGATGTATATATACGATTTTAACATAATTTTTAAACAATTTTTAATAAATAGTAATCTTTTTTAAACAACATGCTGTTTCAACATGCAACAGATCTAGAGCATCAAATATAAAAATGTACCACTACTTGAAATAACAGGGCCGCGCCAGCAATATTTAGAAGGTGCGAGAAGGGGGGCGCCATATTATCAAGAGGGTGCATGGCTACGCTGTCAGCGTAGCCTATAAAATCAGCGCCACGCGCTGAAATTTTTTTGGATTTCACAACCTAGAATGCAGCTAAAGGCC